>CABHPH010117101.1:0-11848 GCA_902168325.1 Peromyscus nudipes | reverse complement strand
ATTAGGATTATCTTGCCATGGTGGTCATTGTTGTGATTCATAGGAGTCATAGCTGGGTAGGATTATTGGTTACAACCCTCCTTTGAAAATTTGCATGTCTTCTGGTGCCATGAAAGCGAGTCCTCAGGTAGAAGATTTTCATTTTCATGTCAGTTTCAACTCACGTTTTCTGGGACCTATATCCAAAGTGCATGGTATCTTAATCAATAGGAACTTACTTTATACTTCTAGAGGGATAACTAAAGGCAACTGTAACAGCTTATACTCTTTTGGGATTCTTTTGGACAACCCTGACCCACAACTCAAAGCAGGGCTTCTCATGCCTGGTGTGGGAGGAAGTTTTGCCACCCTAGACGGAAATTTTTCATTGTATTTATATATGTATATGTATAAGCAGACTTACATGTACTATAGTCATTTTTAAGTAGATAAGTTAATAGTATGATTCCTTATAGTAAGGATGTCTGAAGAAGTCATAAGAAATAAACTCTTAACTGAAGTCCGAAAAAGTACAAATGGCTGAATGGAATTACAAAAGGAATATACAACTTAAAACCTGAATTCAATAAAAATAGGAATACTGAAAGAACTCCAGCTGAAATGAAGATACAACTGAAGAATTTCAAGACACAATAGAAAATTTGGAGAAAAGTTTTCAAGTAGAATGGATCAAGTAGAAGACAGAATATCAGGACTTAAAGATAGAGTGGTGGAATTGGACCACTCAATGACGGAAAATGTGAATTAATGTTCAACTCCTTTCTACATGGGCATATGCTATGATAACAGTTACACTTAAAAACAAAGCACACAAATAACACTCTAAATAATATCTGGCAATGTTTATAATGAAAATCTTTGATTAGAAATGCACTCTAAGACTTACATAGCCTACTTCAGGTCTATCGAGAGTAAGTGATGTTTAAAATTCATTGTGCATTATGATGTTCTATGCAGTTCCAGGGAAAGGCACGAAATAAATGTGATCCATGTGAAATGATTAAACTAGTTTGATTTATTTTCTACTCTGATAAACTTGCAGGTAATTCCATTAATTTACAACCTTAGTCACAAATATTCAGTATTGTTATCCCCTCTTATCAGAAATAAAGTCTTTACAAAACAAAGCTTCAAAAATTGTAGTTTAAGACCAAGTGACTCATTTTATATTTTTTTTTAATGTGGTACCCTTGTTTCTGAAATTTTAAGTTATATTGATTGAAGAAAGATATTATTTATAAACATTTTGTGTTCCATTTTTTTTCGTAGCAAGATGAAACTCTCCTAATAAAAGAAATGAACAAAACCCTATAACCCTCTTCTAGATGCTTGGACATGGGTGGAATTCTTAACTGCTCTCAGTCTTGGTTTTAGTGGCAGACTGTAGAGAGCTGCGTGGAGCCGCACCCTGAAATTGACACTGGCTTCCGCCCTCCGCCCTCCCGACGGCGAGTGCTCTCTGTGAAAACAACTCCTTATTTGGGCATGGCTAGAATGGTATGTGGCTTGTGCACGCGTGGACCAATGGACAGCGCCCACGTAGCTGTCCGGGATTGGTAGCCCAGGCCTATTTAAGGGCTGGGAGGGGCTTACCCGGAGAGAGACAACGTTTGTAAAAGGACCTGAATAGACTGCAGAAAGAAGAGCTCGGTGTTGCGTCTTCCTTGCTGGTCGAGGTGGGTGCAACAGCAGACATAACAGCATCTTCCTCTATGGGTTGCTAGTCGAGATGATGATGTCAACCCAGAGACAACCTGCTCAGGCCAAAGTTACAATTCCAGATTACAATAATGAACATGTGACAGTTGACTCATTGCTTCATGATATTACACATTGACTTTGAATTCTGGGCTTTTCGGAGGATTTTGCCCTCTTTTATTGTCCCATGAGGTATTGGACTGAGCTGCTGGCATCTCTGGTTCCAGGTCTGGTGGTTTGTGTAAACTATGCTAGTTGTGTCAATACTGTGAATAGGCTTTTGAATGTTTGTATAAATGAAATGAAGATGGGCTATGATACATTGTTTCTAGCAGAAATATTAACATCCAATAACTTAATAAGATAATATTATAGTTTCTTTCTTCGTCTTGCAAAGAGTCTCTCTGGGCTCCTTGGAAGCTGTAAGCCAGCCAAGTCTTTTGGCTTCTTTCTTCATCAGAGCTAACACTGACTCGTTTGCAGGATGGCTATTAGCATTTCTTCCCAACACCATGTAAGAGATAGCATCTTCATAGTTGACTGTGGGATTAGACACTCTCCTTAGAATGCTTTCTCTCCTTTCTTCAGAGTCAGCTACTAAATATTTGCTAGCATGCTTCGCTACACACCTTTCACAAGCTCCTTTATAAGGTAAGAAAAGAGATTTCTGTTCTTAAATCCTGCCAACTGGCATCTACATGATGCACAACAGAACGTTTTGGAGAGAATAAGGGTGGTTGGTTAGAAAAGGAGAGCAGGAAGCATGCCACCTGCCATGAGGGAAAGGAGATGCAAAGGCAATTTTGAAGACATGAGGGATGTAGAGTCATTTGAGTGAGAGATTATTGGTGAAATTATTAAGGCCACTCCATGTAGTTAAAAAAAGATTTTTTTAATGGCGTAACTTACAAATGAAGGGATAGGTAGGTGGCAGGTTCTGTGAAAGACGCAGTGCAGTCCAGCGGTGTTCTCTGGAGAATTCTCCTCAGTCTACCTCTAGCATCCATGGTCCAAGCAGGAAGAGAGCGTGGTGCATTCCAATCTCAGGTCTTCAGGGCCCTCCCTTGATGACTTGGGGATGAGGAGAGATGTGGTCATGAAGACAGTGGCAGCTCATCCAGAGCCCTGCGAGCAAGGACACACAGATTTTAAGTCACACAAAAATTTGTATGAGTGTGTTTGGGGGAAAAGAGTAACATAACACACATAACACAAGCTAAACTTTTAAGAATGACATCACTGTATCAAAATTGAGCAAGAAGAAAGTGTAATCTACCGATCAAAAGTCACTGGAGAGGAGTGAGGCTCAGAGGATGGTCCCACGGGGAATTCACTAGCTGCTTCTTTATAGCTGTCCAACCATCATCAGAGTATTGACAGAAATAGAAACTAGATATGAGGACATGTTTTATTCATTGTGTTGGCCTACTTTGGTTTGAGGGGAAAAAAAAACCACAATGATGGGCATAGAAACTGGAAGGATGTTGCAAATTTGGACAAGGGACGAGATTTGTATGCAGTGCATTTAAGACAATCTCCTACAATGACCTTCACAGAAAAGGAAAGAAATTGAAGCCGGTAAGCTTAGAGCTATAGTGGCTCTGGGGGCATTCAATCAGGGAAGTGTATTATTTCAGGTCCATCCCCGAGAAAGTCTGAAGGTAGCACATTGGAAGGAGACACCCAGGCATGGGGTCCAGTTCTGTTCTACCTACGCAGTTTTCCTGATCCTCTCTCCTCTTCCATTAAAAAAAGTACATTTCTTATTGCTTTTATTTTATCTTTTGGCTAAGAGTGGACAGTTTTAAAAAAGAAGAAAACATTTTCCCCAAGATTTATAAACCATTTATTCCATTTATTTGAACTTGACTTTGCAATTCTTACCCAACACTATCCAGTTCATTTTATCAATTCACATATTAACAAGCTAAATGTTGTCTAGTTCTGACTATGCAAAAAACAATCTATTATTAGTTCCCCCACAACTTATCATTAACGATTTTTGAAACTTTGGTGATCAAGCAACATACCCAGCTGTCACAAATTGTTTACCATTTGTACAGAGACTTCTGGGAATACCCCCAAGGTTTGCTGTTATTTGTGGTATTTAAAATAGATGTGATTGTTAATTTCAGGGTTATTCTTATGAACTTCCATGGAATACAAATTTTATAAAGCTCTCAGGACTCCAGATTCATGACTTGGTTTGATAATCTGATGCCAGCCTTTGATGTACCCAGTTTCCTGAAAGGTGAATCTGTAAGAATATTATCAGGAGGCCTGGTTATGACTTTCAAATGATGGAGTACTAGTTTTCTTTGACATGAGAGATGTTAAGGATGCCCTGGCTTGCATGTAGCGCAGTGTGCCCTGGGTATAAATGGGTCTCCAAATGAACATTGTTAGGAGGCCATAGACCTGTCATGATTTTTATTAGGATTGAACCTGGATCACATGATATTGTTGAAGGTTCCTGTTACTTTTTGGTTTTATATCTTCATCATATCAAATTGATTCAAGTGTTATCTTTTCTGTCTTTAATTCTTTGTTATAAAATATGCATTAAAAGAGAAATGAATATTAGTGTAATTTTTCTTGTTAAATATGAATATAACTAAGGGAAACAGTATAAAAGATTAATTGTTTCAAATACATTTAGTGCTGTATTATTCTTAAAATTAAACCTAGGCAACCAATCATTGTTGTTATTAACATTTCCACTTTCAAATATCACAATATAGGCAAAAATTTAAATTCACTTTTTGTATTTAATGATTTTTTTAAATTTAATACATGAATTCTGCATCTACCCTTTAACTCATTCTGTGTATCTCTCCTAAATTTATGACCTTTTCTTTAATTATAATTGTTACACATATATCAATTCATGAATACATGCATTCATTTTTCATATTTGTGTGTATGCACATGTGTTTATAACCAACTGAGTGCATTTAGCATTTTTCATATGCATATGTACATACCCAGGGATGGTTAAATTTCTTATAGCTCATTTTATATATATATATATATATATATGGAAGTCTTTGTCTAACTTCAGAACTCTGTTGAAAAACTCATTTTCCATTAGTATGCACTGCTTTATCTGATACCACATTGAGATGCAAAGCAGAAATAAACATAAAAGTCAACCAAGTGTCTTTTTTGTTGAAAAATAATAACTTACAAACTAGAATAAAATGTATAACACAGTGTCTTACAACTCTTAGTTTGTAAGCTACCATCTAGCCCTTTGGCAGCAAAACCTGGCTCCTGACCAAAAAAAAAAAAAACCAAGTACAATTTGCTCTGCTTTTTTTAATTTAATATTTTTGAGATTTTTATATGAGTACTGTTTTTACATTATTTCTATCCTTCTCTCCTCCTCTAACAGATCCCATGTCTCCCCATTTCCTCTCACTTTCATTACCTATCATTGTTATTGTTACACACACACACACACACACACACACACACACACGTATGTATAAATAGAAGCCACTGATTGCTTGGGTTTCAATAACTTATTGAAGTATGTATCTGGAGAAGAATAATTCCCCTCTCTTCGTAGCCCGAAACTCTTCATCTAGGGGTAAGGCTTTGTAAGATCTCCCCCATCAATGCTATCATGTTAACTGGTGTTGTCATTTTCTGGTCTTGAGAAATACACATAGTGAGCAAACCAAGCACACTCATTCTTACTCTCTTGCTGATGGTGGGGTGCAAGCCCCTCCCTCCAGAAATCATGCTGTTTTCCTAATCTCAGTAAATAGATGATCAATCCATAGTGATCTGAAAGCGGCTTGGAACTACTAGCTACCTCTTGTTGCTTGACCTGCACTTAGCTATTCTTTGGTTTTCATGAAACATAAACATTTTCAAAAGGCACCTACTCAACATAGGTTACTCTGCACAGGATGGGTCAAGGACAAATATGTTCTGAAATCTCAACCAAATGCAAGAAACAAGCACATTGTTCAAAGCATAAACACTTTATCCTACCCCAGCTCACATAAATGATGGTGGTTCCTGATCCTACAGGCATACCTGCATCCCACCAATCATTTAGATACATCTTATTTAAGAGACAGTTGTGGCATATACCATCCTTCTGGCAGAATCCAATACAATTATATATGTGGCTTCCTGTACCCATTACCAATCACTGCAGTCAAATTTCTATGAGACCTTTGTAACATCTTGCTAGTGGAATAACCCCAGGTTTCTATAGTTGGCCCCTTTCATCACTGTGACACTCAATGAACTCAACTGTGGTTGATGCAGTGAGTTACTAGTGAGGATATTGATGAGACTCTAAAAATGCTTGAAATGATATTAATTTGTGCAGAACATTTTTCAAAATATATACCCACTTCTTAAAATTTCTAGATGTTTAAGAAGGATGTTATAGCCTTGAAGCATAATAACTTCCATGCCCACATACTCAAGTTCCTGTGGGCAGGCATACACCTTTTTACAATTATTTAATAAATGATAAAAACATATCTGGATTCAACTGAACGTTAGCCAATTTTTAAATAAGGTCCAATCCAGGTCGACTCTCTTACTGCTATAATTAGAACATGAAAAGTTTCCCAGTAGCTCTTGCAGAGGTGACTCAGCTTGCCATCAAGTAGTATGCAGAGGCAGATCTCAAGAGGTGATAGGATCAGGAAGACTTTGAGTTCATCTGCAGTTGAGTCATAGTATAATAGTCTACTCAGAGCCTTAGTGGAGGAGGGGGGTCACCAACACTGTGTATGTGCCTTGTAAGGGTACATTCTGCTCCCTGTACCTCCTTACCCCTCCTTCCTCCTTGAAGTGAGATGTACAGATTCTTTTATCACATATTTCTATCCCTGAAATACCTTGCTTTATCACAGACCCAAAGACATGTAGCCAGCTGACCTTGAACTGAAACTCTGAAATGCTCAGCCACAATAAGCCTTTCTTGCTTTGAGCGTTCATTTCAGATATTCTAATACAGCATGAAAACCTGAATAACTTGCCTTCTTTTTTCCCTCTCCATTCAGCTTAGTCTTCATAGTTATGTGGATATTTGCTGACAAGGATTTCTAATAATCGTGTTCTATTAGATTTCTGCCTCCTTTCATAATTCCACTTTGTTACAGCAGATAATGTATTCTAATTTCTATAATCTATTTGAAGCACAAAATATGAAGATAAAACAAACTAAGAAGAATCTGTTTGAGCGGTCTTTGGTAACTATGGGATGTGTTGACCAAGAAGTTAGTAAGAACTATTAAATCATTATTCAATTAATATTTATTCAGGAGAACAATAATTCTGCTAAAGATGAAAACTAATATCTTAAGGTCACCTTTGGGCTTTCATTTTGGGTACATGCTATTAAGTATGTTCATGTCTCAATAGAATTGCAGAAGAGTATGATTTAATTGTTTGCCATATTTTTGATATTACTAATATTAAATCTTCCATAACAACATGCTAGTTGTAGGGTTCTAAGTTTAATTATTTAATTATAGTATTTCTTTCTTACATGAAAATTATAAAGATTATTAATAAAAGGAGAAATGATAACTACATTAAAACTACAAAAATTTTTAACAAAAGTTCTGAAGTTCAAAAATTATAAAAACTAATTTTGATACATTTCATTTGGAGACAAAACTTGCTTTAAAGTGCCATAATGTTATTCATACTTCTTACTTTACCTACTTGGTGAAAGCAGTTACTCTTCTGATGGTTTTGGTTAAAACTGTCAATGGGCTTGATCAGATCATATATGCCAGTCACTAGTGATATCACACAACTCAGAAACTGAACTGCATTTCAGACAATAAAAATTTCTGAATTCTGCAGTACCTGGGAAAACCGTAATTTGTCTTATTGTTTACATTTTGTATCTTCAGCAAAAGAAGACAAATGATTAACATATGCAGGAGGCTGCCTTGAGGTCAATGCATATGGTCTCTAGGATGGAGCTGCACAATTTCTGTGAAGTTGCCCTGTTCACCTGTTCACCTGTGTGAAAATAATAAACAACTGTGTGATTGCATCTGCTCGTAACACATAACTGTCTTTGTCATTTACATGGATTGGTAACGAAATAGAAATTGACTGGATTAGGAAAGACCAGGACTGGGCTGTATTCTGAAGCTCTAGTAAGCAGCATACTTTATTTTAGCTGCTTCATATAACTTAAAAACCGTGTTAAATCTTGTATTTCAAATGACATTCTTGATCTGTCTCTAAGGTGAAACTTTCTGGATTCCATGTGACTCAATACTATCTCTTTTAATGCTAAACTTCCTGAGGGCAGAAGGACATAGGAGTGTAACATAGAACCCCTACTCTATTGGCCCAAACCACAGCTCTGCCCTCCCTTACCTTGTCCTCTGTTTGTAATTTATAGTTCCTAGATTTTCTTCAAAATGTTTTTAAATTTAATTTATGTTTTCTTAAAGTTGAAGCATTACTTGTTATCCTGAAGTAGCACATTATTAAATACTAATTTTTCTAAATGAAAAATAGAGTAATTGGCAACATTAATCTCTGTAGGGATTAGTGTATGGAGTTCTTAACTTCAGCAAACAGCTCACGGTTAGAAGTCTCATTCAACTTGGTTATCACTTGTGTACAATTGGCTTTTATTTTATCATCAGTTCCTACACTCCAGAATCTCCTGTTAACTACTGAGCACTTGAGATGTCCTTATATAGACTTCTGAAAAAATAAGACTTGAATTTCCTTAAAAGCTCATCATTCCTTTTCCTTTAAAAAAGGAAGAGCATGTTACAGAGTATTGAACTCAGAAGAGAGAGAGAGAGAGAGAGAGAGAGAGAGAGAGAGAGAGAATAAAACCTTCTGTGGTATGTATTAAAACAACTTTCTTTTGATTTATCCCAAATCAAACTGTTCTGAAGCAAACTTTTAAAAGTTATATTGATGGAAACAGGAACAATCAACTTGATGGAACAAATTTTTTTTTGTTTTTTGTTTTTTGTTTTTTGTTTTTCGAGACAGGGTTTCTCTGTGTAGCTTTGCGCCTTTCCTGGAGCTCACTTGGTAGCCCAGGCTGGCCTCGAACTCACAGAGATCCGCCTGCCTCTGCCTCCCGAGTGCTGGGATTAAAGGCGTACGCCACCAACACCCGGCCAAATTTATTTTTATTGGAAAATCCTAACTAGATTATGATGTTATGAGCATGCCACATGCAGTTTGCATATTTTGTATTTTTGTAATTTATATTATTGCTTTGTTTAAAACTTCAGTGTCATCAATTAATTTATATACTTTCTATATGTCTGAAAGCTTGCTCTGAAAAAAATTCTGATTTTTCACTTTGATTAAAAATATTGAGGCAGGCATTGGGTGTTCACATATCTGTTCTCAGATAATCAGGAAGGCGTATCCCAGTAAGTCCCACAGGTTTCAGAGAATACAGTGTGTATGCATGTCAGTGTGAGAGAGAGTGTGTTTCTCTCTCTCTCTCTCTCTCTCTCTCTCTGTGTGTGTGTGTGTGTGTGTGTGTGTGTGTGTGTGTGTGTGTGTGTGTGTTGGGAGAGTGTTTCAAGAAGATGGCTTCTCAATCTGTAAAAGCCTCTAAATACTTTTAGCTACTATAGCAGACCTCCCGCTGTGGCCTCCCATTCCCTCTGCCCCTCATCTCCAATAGATCATATAGACCTTCCTTTTTCCAACTCATCTCATTATCCCAGCCCCTTATACCAGCGGACATTTCCTGGGAACCCACAAAAGCAGACAGGCTAACTACAGATCTTCAACTCTACCCCTTGCAATTCAGTCTCTGTGAGCACTTATGAGCCCAGGGTAGTTGATTCTGTGGGTTTTCTTGTGGTGTCCTTGACCCCTCTGGCTCCTCCCCCTCTCCTGCAGGATTCCCCATAACGATAGTTTGCTGTACTCATAGATTGGTGCCTAGCCCAACTGTCATCAGTGAGGCTTCATCCAGCAACCAGATCATTGCAATTCTTAATCCCAATGCACCAAACACAAGGGAACCATATCCAAGTTCATTTTCTAAAGTACTACTACAGCTTGAATCACGTATTGACCCTCACTCACTGATAATGGGAGACTTCAATACTCCACTCTCACCAATATACAGATCATCCAGGCAAAAACTAAACAGAGAAATGCTGATGCTAACTGACATGATAAACCAAATGAATGTAACAGATATTTACAGAACATTATATCCAAACACAAAAGAATACACCTTTTTCTTAGCACCTCCTGGAATTTTTTTCTAAAATTGATCACATACTCAGTCACAAAGCAAATCTCAAAACATACAGGAAAACTGAAATAACAGCCTGCATCCTATCTGATAACCACAGATAAAAGTTAGATATCAACAGTATTAGTGAACAACTCACTACTGAATGAAAATTAAGAAATAAATTAAAGATGTTCTAGAATTGAATGAAAATGAATACAGTGTATGCCCAAACAATGAAGGCAGTTCTGAGAGACAAGTTCATAGAATAACAATTGGATAGATTTCATAACAGTAATTTAACAGCACCCCTGAAAGCTCTAAAACAAAAAAATAGATAAATTATACCCAAAAGGAGTATATAGAAAGAAATAATCAAACTTGAGACTGAAATCAATAAAATAGAAACAACAGTAGGAAAAAATACAAAGAATCAATGAAATAAAGAATTGGGTTTTTAAGAAAATAATTAAGATTGACAAACCCTTATTCAAATTAACTAAAGGGTAGAGAGAAAAGATCCAAAATTAGAGATGGAAATGGGGACATAAGAGCAGACACCAAGGCCACCCAGAGAATTATGGAGACATACTTTAAAAACATGTACCCCACCAAACTGGAAAATCTAAAAAAAAATGTATAATTGTCTCAATATGTACCATTACCCAAGTTAAATCAAAATCATATAAGTAATTTATATACACCTATAATCCCTAGTGAAATACAAGCAGTCATTAAAAACCTACCAACCAAAGAAAGACCAGGACCAGATGGTTTCAGTGCATAATTCTAACACACTTTCAAAGAAGAGTTAATAGCAATACACCTCAAATTATTCCACAAACTAGAAACAGAAAGAACAATGCTTAATTTGTTCCATGAGGTCACAGTAACCATGTTACCCAAACCACAGAAAGACCCAACAAGGAAAAGAGTTACAGAACAATTTGTCCTATGAAATTAGATGCAAAAATTCTCACTAAAATACAGCAAACCAAATCCAAGAACACATCAAAGAGATTATCCACCACAATCAAGAAGACTTTATTCCAGAGATGTAGGGATGGTTCTATGTATTTAAATCAATAACTGTAATCCACCATATAAAAAACTGAAAGACAAAAACTACATGATCATCTCATTAGATGCAGGAAAGCCCTTTGACAACATGTAACACCCCTTCATAGTAAAAGTCTTGGACTTGGGCTACAAAGAACATACCTAAATATAATAAAGGAAGTTTGCAGCAAGACCATTGTCAACATCAACTTAAATGGAAAGAGCACAAAGCAATTCCACTAAATAAGGAAGAAGACAAAGTTGTCCTTTCTCCATACCTATTCAATACAGTAGTTGAAGTCTTAGCTAGATAGAGCATTAAGACAACTAAAGGGGATGTTTAGTTGGAAGAGAAGTCAAAGTATCTTTATCTGTAGGTGATATGACAGTATACATAAGTTAATCTAAAGTTTTTAACTGGAAAATTCCATCAGCTGATAGACAATTTCAGCAAACTATCTGAATACAAAATTGACTAAAAAAATCTGTAGCCCTTCTATATAAAAATGGCAAATGAACTGAGAAAGAAATCAGGGAAACATTGCCTTTCACAATTGCCCCCCCAAATAGAAAATATCTTGGGGGTAACTCTAACCAAGCAATTGAAAGTCCTGTATGATAAAAACTTTAAGACACTGAAGAAAGAAATTGAAGAATATATCAGAAGATGGAAAGATTTCCCATTCTCCTATATCAGTAGGAGAGAGGTAACAATGGCCATGCTACCAAAAACAGTATACAGATTCAATACAGTCCCCATTAAAATTACAACACAAGTCTTAACAAACCTTGAAAAGACAATTTTCTACTTCTCACAGAAACACAAAAAACCCAACATAGCTAAAATACTTTTGAATAATAAAAGAA
>CABHPH010117100.1:0-16616 GCA_902168325.1 Peromyscus nudipes | reverse complement strand
ATGAAATCAACATGTATTGACACCTCTTAATCACTGCCTAATTTTGTTTTATGACTTATTAATCCATTCATCAGTCGGTGCCCATTTGTGTGGATCCTTCATTTCTGCTGTAATGAAAAGCATGCACCTCCAAGTTTTGTCTGAACGTCCTTCATTTTCCATCCTAGGGGTGGAAGTGTTATTCCATTAAACTTGATGTTTAACTGTTTTAGAAACTTCCAGACTGTCCCAAAGTTTCTATGTCATCTTACACTTTTGCCAGCAGTAAAGTTTCTGATTTCGGGTCATTCTTAGCAGCATTCACTTTTCTAAGCTTTTGCTTACAGCCATGAGCATGAATTAGAATTTTTTCAAAGATTTTTGTTCTGCCTTAATGACAAAAGACACTGAGCAAATTATATGCATGTACATACATATGCATATAAATTTTAATAAAGTTCTGTATTCTAATTTATTTATTTTTGCTTTCCAATCTAAGTTTTTTTTTATTAAATCAAATCCTTTGTCAAATAAAACATCATGTAATTATCACTACATTTTTAAAGACTTTTTTAAAATTAACTAAACATTTTTAAAATCTCAGATTTTATATTTAAGTCACATTCATTTTCTGTTGATATTTATTCATCTCTGAGGTACATGTATGCTTACTCTTTCTATTTCATATCTAGTTGTCTTGGTACCATTTGCTGAAAGGCTATATTTCCCCACTTTGTGTTGTTGGTATCTTCATAAAAATTAATAGACCTTATGCATAGAGGGCTATTTTCGGGTCTTCTGTTCTGTTTCATTGGTTTGTAAGTCCATTTATTTACTAGTTATACATTGTCTTGACTACCATTGTCTTATAAAATAACTTGAAATAAGGAATTATGCATCTTCTCATTTTGTTCTTCTTCAGGATTGTTCTTGCCAAATAAATAAATATTAAACAATATATATTCTTCAGTGTACCTTAACAAAAACATAAACTGATAACCCATAAAAGTCATAGAAAGTATTTGTGAATCATATATGTAATAAGGGAAGTATAACTAATGTACGTAAAGCACATTTACAAGTTGATAATGGGGTCTCTCATGTGTCTGAGTTTTAGAATAAGCTTGTCACAAATGATTCTGATGTGTTGTTGGCTTAACAATGCGTGTCTTCTAAATCGTGAACATGGGCTGTTCTTCAATTAATTTAAATTTTTTTTTGCTTTCAAAGGGTTAAATTTACACATCCTTGGTTAAATCTAGTCTACCTTCCTGAATCTAGCTTGTTTTACAATCACGCGATTGTCCTTATTCTGACACATGACAATTTCATAATTCTTTGTGACTGAGTAGCACTCCTTTGTGTGTGCACCACCTTCTCTTTATCCGTTCATGTCATGATGACACTGATTTACTTGCCCATTATGGAGAGTGCTCTGATAAACACTAGTATGTGGGTGGATCTACCAATTGTTGTCTGATTCCCCTTGCCAATCACCCAGACAAGTTGCAGGTGAGTCACATGGTAGCTCAAGTTTTAGTCTTCTAAGAAGCCTCAACTCTACTTTTTATATTGGCTGCACTGATTTACATTTTCAGTAATAATACACAAGAGTTCATTTTCATGCTATACTCATTTGCACTTATATTTTTAATTTTTGATATCTATTCTAAATGAAAATAGGATCTCAATTTAGTTTTATTTGCATTTTTCATTAAACAGTTAATTATGTTGAAGCTTTTTAAAATATGTGTGGTTTTGGCCCATTGGGTATGTGGTTGCCGACTGGTAAGTTTGTGAGAAAAAAACTTTTGTATAATAAGGGCTTTAACCTAATCAAAGGATTAGTCTCCTGATAGATACCAACTACAATGGCATTACTGGGAGGTGGTAGAATTTGGAAGTTGGGACATAATTGGAGAAAGCAGGTCACTGGGCATGGCCTAAGAAAGCTACATCTTTTTCTTTTATTCTCTGTTTCTGTCCACCATAAGACGAGCTGTCATTCTCCATGTGCTCTCCTTGGGCCTACAGGAATGGAACCAGCAATCAGGAATGGAACCAGCCAATGGTCACTGAAGTCTGTGAGATTGTGAGCCAGAATACCTTATCCTTCTTGTCTGATAATTTTGTTACAACACCCCAAATAATTACACTATCAGAATAAACCCACACATAGAGGACACTAGACCTTGGCACAGAAATTAACTTCCTAAGACTTCAGGGATTCAGGAACTAGGATAAATCATTGGTTAATGGGGTTGCATCATATTAAAAAGCATAGCCAAAGCAAATAAACAGTTACAGAGTGAAGGGACAACTCACACAATGGGAATGGTTTAGCTAGCTATTCTTGCAAGAAAGGGTTAATCTTCAGAATATCTAAAGAACTTAACAGACTCAACATCTAAAAGATAAGCAAGCCAATGAATAAATAGGCAAACAAACGAGATGGCACTTTTCAAAAGATACACAAACACCCAGTAAGCATGTGTAAAAATACTGCCAGCTTTACCTGACAAGTGAGGCACAACAAAACCACACTGCCCTCCTCCTATTCATCAATTATTTTATTTTTTGAGATTATACTGTAATTATATCAGTTTCCCCTTTCCCCCTTTCTCTCCAAATCTTCCCATATACCTTCTTTGCTCTTTTTCAAATTCATGGTTTCTTTTTCATTAATTGTCATTGCACGTATGTATATACAAAGATGTTCTTAAATACAACCAGCTCAGTCTGTATAATCCTACCTCCATGTATGTTTTCAGGGATGTTCATTTGGTATTGGATAGCCAAGTGCTTTGCTCTTTCCTGGAGAAGACGGTTTCTCCCTCTCTTAGCTTCACTTTGTTGTCTGTATGTAGTTCTCTGCGTAGGGTTGAGGACTCATGGCCTTTCCTCCAGTCACCTTGGCTAGTCTGTTGTTGTTGTCTTTGTTCAGCTTATGTTTAGACCACCACCCTAATTAGACTTTATGGTGTTGCTTCTGACATTCCTAGGAGATACAATGTCCCAGCAAATCCCTGACCCTGTGGTTCTTATTTCCACCTCCTCTTCTGCAGGGTTCCTTGAGTTTTAGGTACGGGAGTTCTTTGGTAGATGTATTTGCTGGACTTCCATTTTGAAGGGGATGACTTCACTGTACCTCTTACCGTGACTTCCTTCTAAGTAGGGGGAGAGTTTTCTTTTACTGCTGCCAGCATTCTCCTTGGTGATTTGTAGGAGACAAAAGGTCCCTGTGCCCACAGATAGTTACTAGGGAAACTAGGAGTTTCCAATATGAAGGGTTTTCTCTTCAAACAAAGAGACTTATAACCTATTTTCTGTCCAGAAGGCTTGGAGTGGGTGTGGTTAACAGTCTGCACTATCTGCATGACCAGGTCACACCTGGATCCTTTAGACTCATGTTTATCTCAGTCATCCTCTCCAGCCCCTTATCTCCAGCATTGTTTCTCAGTTGATCTACAGAACCCATCTGTCAGGAGGAGGTCACAAGTACTGTGCTAAAATGCCTGAAATAAACTACCCACAGTCAGACTTGAAGTTCAAACCAAACTGGCTAATGAGTTGAACCAGCTTCCTTCTTGCCTCATGCAGATCAGCACTCTGCAGGTCATGGTTGTTGCAGAGAACCCCCACGATTTTTTCTTTGATTATGTATCTCTTCGCATTTACATTATTTAAATTTTTAAATTTCCTAATGTGTAGGTTGTCATTTTCCAGTAAATCTAACATTTTTTTTTCTGTCATCAGTTTTCAAATGTTTTATCTGCTTTTTACTCTCTATTTTGTCCATCGCGATGATTCTCTCCATACATGCTCACATACTTGGTGTGATCGATCATAAGTTCATCCAAGTCTTCACTTGATTTTCTTCAGTGTATTCTCTTGTGTTTTGAAATAATTTCTGCCTTCAACTTCATTGTTTCTTTATTGTATAACGTAGAGTCTTTTGTTTAGACCCTCCATAAACTTTTCAATTTAGTTATCATTTTTCTATTTAGTTCGTTGTGATTTCTTTTTTTTTTTTTTTTTTTTGGTTTTTCGAGACAGGGTTTCTCTGTGTAGTTTTGCACCTTTCCTGGAGCTCACTTGGTAGCCCAGGCTGGCCTCGAACTCACAGAGATCCGCCTGGCTCTGCCTCCCGAGTGCTGGGATTAAAGGCGTGCCCACCAACGCCCGGCTCATTGTGATTTTTAATTTGTTTAATCATTAGTATTTTTCATTTGATGAAAATGTATCATTTTTTCCTGCTTCATTGGTAACTTTTCCCGTTAGCTTTGTCATTTTATTGAAAATATCTTGTTTAAAGCCCTTTTCTGTTACGTGCATCCTTTACTGTCTCTTATGGGTAATTTATATTACTTGATCACATGTGTGAGCATGTGTGTCATGCAACTGTGTGTTCCTGTTACACCCCTGTATATATGAATGTGTGTGTGTGTGTGTGTGTGTGTGTGTGTGTGTGTGTGTGCTTGTTCATACATGTTTATAGGCAAGAGGGTGATATTAGTGTTCTCTTCCACCATTCTTCACCATTTGTTTGAGACAGGTTGCTCACTGAATATTGACCTCAACAATACACTAAGCTGGTTGGCCAAAAAGTCTAAGAGAATGTTCCCTTCAATCTCTCCAGTCCTGGATTACAAATACATGTAGTTGTGTGTAGCATGACTCTTAAAAAGTTCTTATTAATAAAATAAAACCTGAGCCAGGTATTGGGGTGATCATTGGAAGGTCAGAGAGACAGAACAAACCACAACTAACCTCACCTGGCCAACTTCTCAGCTGATCTTGTTTCCTCAGACTGGATGCCCTGAGCCCTCATCCAGAATGGGTCTCAGCTGAACTGCTGCTCAAAAGCCTGAATGCTTAACCAGGCCAAATGTTTCTCCAGGCCAAATGCTTCTCCAGGCCAAATGCCTCTCCAGGGCAAATGCCTCTCCAGGGCAAATGCCTCTAGTTTCTGGTCCTCACGCTTTATATACCTTTCTGCTTTCTACCACCACTCCCTGGGATTAAAGGTGTGGCTTTCTGGGATTAAAGGTGTGTATCACCGTGCCTAGCCGTTTCCAATGTGGCCTTGAACTCACAGAGATCCAGAGGGATTTCTGTCTCTGGAATGCTAGGATTAAAGGTGTATGCTATCACTGCCAAACCTCTATGTTTAATATTGTGGCTGTCCTGTTCTCTGACCCCAGATAAGTTTATTAGCATACACAATATTTTGGGGAACACAATACCCCCACAGTTGTGTCCAACGTTTTGTGTGGGTTCTGGTGATCTGAACTCAGTTCCTCATGTTTGTGTGGAATACACTTTATTGTGTGTATTTGTATGTGCATGTGTGCAGACCACACTTGATTGTTTTTATTTTCTGCATGCTTCGTAGCTTGTTGGAATCTAGAAATATTAGATACTATATTGCAGTACTAGTGTTTCTAACCCCCTCAAGTGTGTTATTAGAATTGTTTGTTTAATTCTTAATCATTGATCTGATTATTTTAGTAAAGTCTATTTCTTTTCAGTACAATATAAAATCACTTGTGTTGATACTCATGAGGGCAGCTTGGGTATTCCCACACTTAGAAGGAAGCAGTGACATTGGTAAGCTTTCTCCATTTCCAGGCCATATCAGCTCAGAGTTTCAACAAACCCTCCTTGGGTGCTTTATTGTCTTTGTTCATACAATATCTTGGAATATAAGTCATTCTACAGGTGAAGCCATTAAAATTGTGTCTCTTTTGAAGACACAGCTTCCAAGGTTCATGGATTTTTATTCTTTGAGAATTTCATACAGCATATTTTTATTGTATTCTTTTCTACCCTCCATCTCTGTTCTTACCCAACATCATGTTCTTTCTCTGGCTATAAAAACAAACTAACAACAACAACCACCACAAACAGAAAACAAATCAAAATAATAAAAAACATGGAGTTCCATTTTTTGTTGGCCACCTACCAACTACTTCTGAGCATGAGGCCTGCCCTGGGTTGATATACCCAGGTTTTGGCATCTGTTCTTAACTCAAGACTCGTCCAAATTTCTGGTTCTTCACTTCTTTCCTGACAAATAACTGTCTACAGACATAGCTACATCTTTGTGAAACACACTGGCTGCCTTCCAGGTGCTTTCTGCTACAATCTCCATGTCTTTGTCTGTGCACTGCACTGTTACAATTTCATGCTAAGTTGCAAAGAAGTTGCTTTCTTTAGTAAGAGCAGAAACACTAATTATTTGATGGCACAGGACTCCCTCAAAATCAGGGATCTTCAGAGGATATGATAGAGCATGCCAAAATCCCAAGGGTGACACTGTGTTCCAGCAGCTGAGGTCTCGGGGAGAGGGCCCAGCAGGTCACAGGAAAGCACATCACAGTTATGGAAACTGTGACTGGAATTGAAGCCTTCCGGCATGCCACATGCCAGGAGAGCTTCTGCTGTATAGCGATGCCCAAGAGCTGGAGACCCTGCTGCCTCTCCACTGTGTACATGCAAAGTTTCACCTTCAGCAACAGGGAACAGGAAACTGGGTTAGAAAGGCTGAAGTACCATCTCTCCCAGGAAGCAGTTCTGGCTGGGAGCATGGCCCAGAGGCAGCCCGGTGAGCCACTCTGGCAGCGTACAGGAATCTGATGTGCTGAGCTGGCAACAAAGAAGGATGACGCACTTGTGGTCCAGATATCGTTTCGTTTTCTTTTCCTACCAAATCTCAGCAGATTTCTTGAAGAGATATTAATTCTTTTACTTTTGGGGACCATTTTCAGAGGCTTCAAATAAATGTATTTTGAAAATGTTTTCCCCAACTTCATTGGGGAGCAGGCCAATATGCTTCCATTACAGAAGTCAATCCCTCAGTGTTTTGTCTTTACAAGCACATATTAGTGCTTGTCACTCATATGATTAACAAGCACTTTGTCATAATGGCAACCAAGATTACATGTATTATTGAAAATACAAATTGTTTTAATCAATATTACATTTTTAATATAATTATTCATAGATTTTTATTGAGAAAAAAATTTCTTTAAACTCATGAACTTTAGACCAACAACTAGGAGCATGGGACTGGACTAGGCCCTCTGCATAAGTGAGACAGTTGTGTTGCTTGGTCTGTTTAAGGTTCCCCTGGCAGTGGGATCAGACTCTATCCCTAGTGCGTGAGCAGGCTTTTTGGAGCCCATTACTTATGGTGGGACACCTTACATACACAGCCTTGATGCAGGGGGGAGGGGCTTGGACCTGCCTCAGAGGAGGGGAGAAGAGTGGGGGGCAGAGATAGGGAGATTGGGAGGAGGGATGAGAGGGGGATCTGTGGTTGGTAAGTGAAATGAATAAAAAAATTCTTAATAAAGAAAAAAAAGAAAAATTTTAAAATAAAACAAAGCATAATTATGTGTTAATATTTGAGAAGTTAGGAATGTAAAAATAGGGATTTCAAATATTACTATAAAGTATGAATGAGGTTTTTAATTTCAATTTTAAATTACTTACTGCTATTATTTATTGATGATTAAATCAATTTTGATTAGTAATTTTGTTAAAGAGTAATATATACATTTTTTAAAGTTGGATTAGTATTAGGTGTGCATATTTTTCCTTGGCCATCAACACATTCATCAATAATATTTTTTTCCACCACATTCCAACATCATAAAAAATGTACAATAATTGAAGATTACATGGCTCACTGGTTTAAAAATGAAGACTTTTACTTCCTTGGGACTAGCAAGATTTTCTCAGACACACATTTGTTTTATGTAAGTTACAGTTTTAAGCGCTGCCTTTCATTTCTGGAAGCTTCTGCAGTGGGTAAAATTAAATAGTGAATTTAGAGTTATGCTTGCTACGTTAGCATTTGCAGAAAAACACCCGATTTCTTCTCTATGTGTAAAAAACCTCACTTAGAATTCTCTATGCCTCCCAGGTTCATCTCGAATCCTTCAGGCTCTGTCCTCAGCCTCTCAAGTGTTAGGATTGCAGGCAGGGGCAGCCATGCCTGACACCTAGGCTCTTTTCTTTATAGAATTCAAGATACGACACTGTTTCTCACTCTCATACACATTTTTAGTTTTATAAATTTGATTCTTATCATACGTTCACACACACACACACACACACACACACACACACACACACACACCATACACACACACACACCGGCTGGAAATCCAGGAGACACATTTGGAAGCTGCTAGCTCATTTGTAAAAGGTTTATTTTTTTTTCATGTACACAGCTTTCCCACTAACACCCCGAGACAAAGGACCCTTCTACTTGGCCTCATTTCACTTTCAAAGAATCTGTTTCATGATCTGTCATTCATGCTGAAGGCTGAATGCCTGACAGCTCATCAACTGTTATCTCTCCTAGGAAGATTTCCATCTCCATAGTGATACTATAGACGACTTTTACTTACAGTGATAAAACATCTTCTCTATTTCTCAGGCTTTCATCATATGATGAGGAGTATGTGTTTAGATTGGTTATTGTGGTAATTTCATTGTGAAACTAGCTCTTCCAGAAACACAATTCTAGAAACACAATTATGTACTGATGGTTGTACTGATATACTTAGACATATAGTACAGCTCTATCAAATATGGAAGATGCCCAAATAAGTTTCAAAAGTTCACTTTTGTTATTATTGGCCATTCATTCTTCCAGGATGTTGTCTGTAATCTTTATTGATTTTTCTCTTTTTTAAAGTAATGTTTTGAAATGGTCTTAACATAAACAGCATTTGATTCAAAAAACATGTTTTCCACCCCCAGCTCTAACAGTATCACACCTGCCTAGAGTACAGGGAGAGGCATTTTAGTTTACTTTGGGGCTGATTTCACTTGTGAACTTACTGAATGAAAGTATTTCATCAACTTCACATGCATGCCACCATAAAACCATAGAGGGAAAATCACTATTGCCACCCAAAATATACTGTAAGCAATTGAAATTGAGAATAAAAAATGTTCCCGGAAATTTTTGGCTAGTTACACTAAAAAATTTCTGTGAATGACTTTTAGCTTTAAAGAGTCAAACCTATGAAATCATATTTTTATATCTAATATGCAATTAAGATAAATATTTTAAGCATATTGACTAAATCTTAATTAAAAAGTGAATATGTAATTATTTTTTATTTTAAACTAAAATTAACCCACTAATTTAATTATGTAATGGCAGATCATATGTAGCACTATAATAAATTTATTTTTTCATATTGTACATTTTTTATGCCAATGAAAATAATCAAGGTGCATCATCGTTAGAAGCAACAAACCAACCAACCAACCAACAAAAAAAAAAAAAACTGGTAGATTATGCCGCAACTGGTTGGCAAACCTGGTCTCAGTTTGAAAAATCTTAATCTCTAGTCGGGAACATGAAGAAAGATTGAATCCTTAGTGTAGTGGGTAAATAAAAATTCAAAAGAAAACCTGAACTTAAACTTCATTGTATAAACTGTGGATATCAGGTCTGTTAGAAGTAACATCCTTTTTGGTAGGTAAGAATGTTTAGAATATAGAATACTGAAAAGTCAAAATTCAAACTAAGTTCTGAATGTGCTCACAAATTCTCTTTGTTATATGTAGATGAAGTATCTTGAGCTCTTTACTGGGGAGGCAATCCTTTCCTGACAATGTTCCAACAGACAAGCGCTGTGTGATGAATATGCCTGCTCTTTCTGAATCCTCTCAGATATTATTCCAGGACAAATAAAAACATCTCTGATTGATGGGTTTAGGCTTTGGAGCACACCATGCCCAGCTCTCCCCCTCCATTTTCTGTTTTGGTCCCTTCTTGCCTGCAGAGACCAGTTGTGTGGCACTCTGAACTCTGCACTCCACCCTTTCAATCTGTAGTTACCTCATGTCAGCAAAGGTGGAAACATGGGGGCTGAATGTTCCTTATTCTGGAGCTCAGTAGTAGATACAGCATTTGACTTATGTAAGAACTGTTCTCATCAATAGAGTCTCAATATTAAAGGCAATACTTTAATAAAGAAGTCACTCCCGGGACAATTTCTCAATTGCTTCTGATATTGTCCAGGGAACAGGCATATGATATATTGCCATGATATAACTGTAATACTATGGAAGCAATCATTTGATCCAAGGGTTATAAAATGCTGCTGTATTTTCTCAGGAGATGAGCTATCGCAGTCTTCTCTCAACACTCAATATTCCATTTATTGTCAAAGTCATGAAGCTAAATTCAGAGAAACTCAGTTGTATAAAATAGAAATGACAAAAGTAGAAAAGCCACAAAGTAGAGTAAGACAATTTTAATTTTAAAATGCCCCAGCTACCCAGCCACTTTACAAGTAATAAACCTCAAGTAACAAATACATACATGAAAATTCATATAAGCATCTGTACTTTAAACATCTGTTTTTAAAGTAACAAAAACAATTGACATTATACCAATGATGCAGTTACATGAATCCTATGCAGTTGTTTATAACTCACATTATTTGAGGTTTTTATGCTACTTTATTACATGTACTTTCTCTGGGGAGCAAAGTTGGAGTTTATTGTGAAACAGAATTAAAGCTGGTGAGACGGCTCCACAGGTAAAGGCACTTAGAGCCAAGCCTAACACCTGAGTTACTTAGAGACCTGGAACCCATCTAATGCAAGGAGTGAACTGACTTTACAAGTTGTCCTTTGATCTCCATAGGTTCCCAGTGGCACATACATACAAGACCCATTCCCCAAACACACACACACACACACACACACACTAAAATAATAAATGCATAAAAAGTTCTCATGTCTGTCTGATCACAAGCATTAAGAGAGTGACAGGTGCTTAATGAAAGGTCTCTATATATCCACGAGTGAGCATGGGCATTTCAAGAGCGCCTACTCCTCTATTTACATTTGTTTTTTTTTCTTATACATTATGTTATAGTTGAATAGTGTTTATGATTATAAGGGATGGATTTGTTATGTCAAGGAAGGAGCAATGGCTCATACATCCTTAAAGCTTCCTTAACTACATAAATATTTATGTAGAAATTTAGCAGAATTTTTTTTCTAGGTAGGCTATTCTTCCATAGTTTATAATTTTCTTCTTTACTTTATATTTTGAATTCCAATAGATTTCTTCTTTAACATTCTTTTCAAAAATAAATTTATTTATTTTACATCCCAGCCACAGTGTTCCCTCCCTCCTCTCCTCCCTCCTCCCCTTTTTGTCCCTCCTGCCACCTACTCTGCTCCCACCTGCCACAAATACATTTGTCCTCCATTTCAGTTTAGGAAAGGGCAGTTCTCTCATGGATATCAACAAAAATGACAAATAAAGTTTCAGTAAGATTAAGCACCTTCCCATGTATTAAGGCTAGGCAAGGGGACCCAGTACAAGAAGCAGGGTCCCAAAATCCTGTAAAAGAGTTGGAGACAGCCCTTGTTCTCACTGTTAGGAGGCCCACAAGAGGACCAAGCTACATAACTGTAACCTACATGCAGAGGGTCTTGGTCAGACCCAGAGAGGATCGCTGGTTGTTGGTTCAGTTTCTGTGAGCCTCTGTGAACCCAGGATAGTTGATTTTGTGAGTTTTCTTGTGGTGTCCTTGACCCATCTGGCTCCTACAATTCTTTATTCTCCTCTTCTGCAGGATTTCCCAAACTCTGCCTAATGTTTGACTGTGGGTCTGCATCTGTTTTGATCAATTGTTGGATGATGCCTCTCTGACGATAAATTGGTCTAGGTACTAATCTGGTCACAGGAGATGGTCAGTTCAGGCTACCTATCTGCTATTGCTAGGAGTCTAAACTGGGATCTTCCTTATACATTCCTTGGAGACTCCTTTGTGCCAAGTTTTTACTTGACTGCAAAATGTCCTCCTTTCCAGCCATCTCTTTCAGTATTCTCCCCCTCTGCCCCCTTCACTTGATTGCTCACGTTCCTATACTGACCCTCCCTCAGTCCACTCATGAAATCTCTTCTATTTCCCCTGTCCAGGGAGATCTGGGTACCCCCATGAACTCTCCTTGTTATCTAGTCTCTCTGGTTCTGTAGATTGTAGCACAGTTATCCTTTATTTTAGAGCTAATATAAACTTATGAGTGAGTACATATTACATTTGTTTTTCTGGGTCTGGGTTACCTCACTCAGGATGATTTTTTTTCTAGTTCCATGTATTTTACCTCAAATTTCCTGGTGTCCTTGTTTTTAACAGCTGAATAATACTCTATTGTGTAAACATATCACATTTTCATTATCCATTCCCAGGTTGAGGAACATGTAGGCTATTTCAGCATTCTGGCTATTACAGTTAAAGCTGCTATGAGCATAGTTGAGTAAACGTCCTTGTGATGTGATTGAGCATCCTTTGGGTACATGCCCAAGAGTGGCATAGCTGAGTCTTGTGATAGGTTGATTCCTAGTCTTCTGAGATACCACCATATTGATTTCCAAAGTGGCTGTACAAGTTTGCATTGCCACCAGCAATGGAGGAGTGTTCCCCTTGCTTCATATCCTCTCCAGCATGAGCTGTCACTTGTGTTTTTGATCTTAGCCATTCTGACAGGTGTAAGATGGAATCTCAGAGTCATTTTGATTAGCATTTCCCTGATGGCCAAGGATGATGAACATTTCTTTAATTGTTTCTCTGCCAATTGAGATTCTTCTGTTGAGAATTCTCTGTTTAGATATGGTCCCCATTTTTAAATTGGATTATTTGGTATTTTAATGTGTAGTTTCTTGAGTTCTTTATATATTTTGGAAATAAGCTCTCTGTCAGATATGGGATTGGTGAATATCTTTTCTTATTCTGTTGGCTGCTCTTTTGTCTGCTTGATGATATCCTCTGCCTTACAGAAACTTTTCAGTTTCATGAGGTGCCATTTATTAATTGTCGATCTTAATGCCTGTGCTATTGGTGTTCTGATCAGAGAGTTGTCTCCTGTGCCAATACTTTCCATATTGTTTCCCACTTTCTCTTCTATCAGGTTCAGTGTAACTAGATTTATGTTGCGTCTATGATCCACTTGGACTTGAGATTTGTGCAGGGTGATAGATATGGATCTATTTAAATTCTTCTGCATGACGACATCAGTTATACCAGCACTGTTTGTTGAAGATGCTTCCTTTTTCATGGTAAATTTTAGCTTCTTTGTCAAAAATTAGATGTCCATAGGTGTTTGGATTTATGTCAGGGTCTGTGATTTGATTCCATTGATCTACCTGTCTGTGTTTAGGCAAATACCAAGCTGTTTTTATTACTATAGCTCTGAGTGAAATTGGTCTTTAATTCTCTTTCTTTGTTGAGTCTTTGTGTTATTTCTTTATCAGGGTAATTGTGGACTTATCTAAAGAATTTGGCAATGTTTTTTGTTGCTGTTGTTGTTTCTATTTTGTGGAAAAACTTGGAGAGTATTGGCTTTAGTTCTTCTTTGAAAGTCTGGTAGAATTCTGTGATAAAATTGTCTGGCCCTGAGCTTTTTTTGTTGTTGTTCTTGGGAGATTTTAATGACTGCTTCTATTTCCTTAGGAGTTATAAGTCTATTTAAATTGTTTCTCTGATCTTGATTTAACTTAGATAAGTAGTATATCAAGAAATTTGTCCATTTCTTTCAGAATTCAAATTTTGTGGAGTACAGGTTTTTGAAGTATGACCTATTGATTCTCTGTATGTCCCCAGAGTCTGTTGTTATGTCCCCTTTTTTTGTTTCTGATTTTGTTGATTTGTATATTTTATTGATTTCAGCAATAGACTTCCTGGCCAATCCCCCAGCTACATGACTGCACTTGTTCTGTTCAGTAGCCACACAAAAGGCTTAGGCATTCCAGGGCCTTACATCCTATGCAATCCATGCACTGTATGATCACATAATCTATGCATATGCATGGTGCAGCTACATAAGCCCGTATGTGCATGTGTGGGGAAATCCATAAAAATAGGTCACAGACCCCCACTCCCTCTCTCTTCCTGCACAACCATTTACATAGGCCCCTCTGTTCCTTCTCTTAATAAACTCTTATAGTGGGTTTTGTCATGTCACATGGATTTTCTTGCACAGTAAACAGCGCCACATAATAACTAATACTCAGTTTGTTTATTCCCTGCTATATATTCCTCTTAGATATGTCTGCTTCTTTTTGTTACAGAGTTTTTATGTGTACTGTTAAGTCACTGGCATGAGATCTCTCCATATTTTTCATGAAGGCACTTAGTGCTATGAACTTTCTTCTTAGCACTGCTTTCATTGTGTCCCAAGTGGGTATGTAATGCATTCATTTTCACTGAATTCCAGAGAGTCTTTAACTTTCTTCCTTATTTCTTTCTTGACCTAGTGATAACTCAGTAGAGAGTTGTTCAGTTTCCATGAGTTTGTAGGCTTTCTGTTGTTACTGTTGTTGTTGAAATCAGCTTTGGGTCGTGGTGGTTTGATAAGATACAGGGTGTTATTTCAGTGTTTTTGTGTCTTTGTGACGAAGTATATAGTCAATTTTGGAGAGGGTTCCATGCGGTGCTAAGAAGAAATTATATTATTTTGTGTTTGGGTGAATGTTCTGTAGATATCTGTTAGGTCCATTTGAGTCATACTGTCTTTTAGTTCTGTTATTTCTCTGTTTAGTTTCTGTCTGGTATTAAAGTCTCCCACTATTATTGTGTGGGGTTCTGTGTGTGTGATTTAAGCTTTAGTATTTTTTTTTTTTACAAATGTGGGTTCTCTTACATTTGGGGAATAGTTGTTCATAATTGAGACATCATCTTGGTGGGTTTGTTTTTTCTTTGATGAGTAGGGAATGCCCTTCTCACTCTCTTTTGATTAATTTTGGTTGGAATTCTATTTTGATAGATATGAGGATAGTTACACCAACTTGCTTCTTAGGTCCATTTGGTTTGAAAATCTTTTTCCAACCCTTTACTCTGAGGTAATGTCTATCTTTGATGTTGACAGGTGTTTCTTGAATGCAACAGAATGATAGATCTTGTTTTCACATCCAATCCGTTAGCCTGTGTCTTTTTATTGATGAATTGAGTCCACTGATATTGAGGGATATAAATGATCAATTATTGTTAATTACTGTTATATTGTTGTTGTTGTTGTTGGTGGTGGTGGTGTGTGTGTGTGTGTGTGTTTCCTTTCTTTGGGTTTGCTGGTGTGAGATTATCGATTGACAATGTTTTTGTGGGTGTACTTAATTTCCTGGGCTTTGATTTTTTTTTCTTCTGGTACCTTCTGTGGGGCTGGATTTGTAGATACATACATGAAATATCATGTTTTCTCCATCTATGGTGATTGACAGTTTTACTGAGTATAGTAATATGGGCTGTCATCCTTGTTCTCTTAGAGTCTGCAAGATATCAGTCCAGGCCCTTCTGGATTTTAGGGTCTCCACTGAGAAGCTGGATGTGATAGACTTCCAAGAGGTCTGTCTATATGTTACTTGACCTTTTTCCCTTGTTAATTTCAACATTCTTTCTTTGTTCTGTATGTTTAGTGTTTTGATTATTATGTGTGGAAGAAATTTTCTTTTATGATCCAATCTATTTGGTGTTCTGTAAGCTTCTTTTACCTTTATAGGCATATCCTTATTTTTGTTGGGAAAATTTTCCTTTATGAGTCTGTTAAACATATTTTCTGGGGTTTTGAGTTGAGTTTATTCTCCTTCTTCTATTCCTATTATTCTTATGTTTGGTCTTTTCATAGTGTCTCAGATTTCCTGGGTGTTTTGTGTTAAGAATATTTTATATTTAGCATTTTCATTGACTAATGAATTTATCTCCTCTACCATCTCTTGTATTCTGTTGCTGATGCTTACATCTGTAGTTCTTGTTCAGTTACCCAGATTTTCCATTTACAGAGTTCCTTCAGTTTGTTTTTTCTTTATTGCTTCTATTTACACGTTCAGATCTTGAACAGTTTCCTTTATCTGTTTGTTTATTCTTGGTTTTCTTTTAGGGATTTATTGATTTCTTCCATTTTTTTGTCTTTTTTTAAAAATTTCTTTAAAGGATTTGTCTATATCCTCTTTAAGGACCTCTATCATCTTCATAAAGTAAAATTTAAGGTCATTTTCTTGTGTTTCAGTTGTGTTAAATTGTTCAGGTCTTGCTGTTGCAGGATATAGCTGTGTTCTGGTGTTGCTATATTGCCTTTTCTGTTATTGATTATGTTCTTACATGGTGTTTAGGTGTCTGGATTCTGGATGATTATAGGTTTAGGTGTTTATTCCTGAGTTTGTGTTTGTTAGATGAATATTTTTTTCCTTGAGTTCTCCTTCCTCTCTGGTCTTATGGCCTAAATGACCAATGGTTTTGATCACTAATATGCCTTCAGGTCTAGGAGGGTGTCCCCTCTTGTGTTTTGGGGGCTAGAGGTCCTTAGATTCGGCCGGGCCTCTGGTAAAGCTAAAGTCTTCTTCTGAAGTTGTAGACTAAGATATGGAGCCCAGAGGATGGGGTACAGACCTAGGTACCTAGATCTGGTCTGGCCTCTGGGGTCTCTAGGACCAGCCTGGCCTCCAGTACAGCTGTTTTTGCTGGGGTCCCTAGATTCAGCCTGTGTCCCAGTAAAGCTTAAGTCTTCTCCTGAAGTTGTAGACCAGTATATGGAGCCCAGGTTGGGGTTTGGGGGGCAAGTATCTGTATGTGTGTGTGTGTGTGTGTGTGTGTGTG
>CABHPH010117099.1:0-19800 GCA_902168325.1 Peromyscus nudipes | reverse complement strand
TTTTTTTTTCCACTTCAATGACTTAGGAGAAAAAGAGACGAGGAGAGTGATATATCAGTCTCTCCAGTGACTACCACCGTAGCGAAAGCATCATCTATGCCGGCAGCTGAGCCCAGTCACTAGAGTGAAAAGTCCCTCCTCTCCCAAGGCTTGTACTCCAGTGTCCATCCATTCTTTCTGTTCCTGGACCCTTTGATTCCTTCAAAGAGCAGAGTTCTCAGGGCTGGGCATGCAGCTCAGCAAGTAGATTGCTGTGTAACATGCAAGGAGCCCTGAGGTCACTCCCAGCACTGTATAAAACAGGGTGTCAAGGAGCAGGCCTGTAACCCCAGCACTTGGGAGTGGAGGCGGCAAGATCAGAGGTTCAAAGTCAGAAGTTCAGGGTCATCCTGGGCAATATAATGAGTTTGAGGCCAGCCTGATCTGTAAGACCCTGTCTCAAAAACAAAACAAAAAGAATTCTGTGCCATCTGAAGAGTGAGGCTTCTTTAGCCTGTCTGTACCACCCACATCCCTGCTAACTAGATAATACTCTCATCTTCTTGTGTCTAGCCCTATACTCCATCCCTGCTAACATGCTGGCTTTGGCTTCTTAAGGGTCTTAGAAGAAAACTCAGTGGAGGAGATGCCCCCAGTATTTGACTGTAAAAGGCTACTCTTCTCTCACCAAATCCTGATGAAAACCCTCCAGGGGCTCTTTCCTGTCAAAATCCAGACAACCAGGCATCACAGCATGGCCCTGCTTTGGTACATAGTTGGCACTTAATAAATACTACGGGATTTGTTTAACTAGACTTCAACTATGCAGTCCCTGACCACATATGGTTTACTATCAAAAAAGTGGCCAGAGGACTGTTTACATAAAATCAAAGATATGTTTTCAAATACTGAGACAAAGGATTGGCTTTTAAAATAATTAATCAGTGAGAACACTGGGTGGCCACTCACTCACTGAGTGCTCACCAGACATCTGCAGAACTAAGAGGATCGCCCAAACAATGGAGGTCACCCCTTTTTTTTACCATGTTCATATCTACATTCCAGACACCCCAGTCCTTCTCAATCAGAGCAGAAAAATGAAGTCATGGCCATTAGACCGAGTAGAAAGTAACTTTACCTTCTCCTCTTTATCCAGAACAGGTAATGGGCACAGAGACAGTTTCTAAAGTCTTTTGCATGCCAGGCCTGATATTTGGTAATGACCACATAGTGTGGCTACAGCTACTTGTCAATTTTTCCTCACAAGAAATAGAGGAAGTTAGGCATGGTGGCACCTATCTGCCATTCCAGCACGTGGAGAAGCTAAGGCAGGAGGACTGTGAGTCTGAGGGTAGCCTGGGCTATGTAATGAGACGTATCTAAAACAGCAAGAGCAGGGAAGGTTAAAACACAGCCCATCCATCCAGGCATTTTCTACATACATGAATCTAAGCATCACTTTTTCAGTGGTGCCTCCCTCTGCCTGGACTGGTGAGGGGCCTCTGCTGCCTTATCTGTACCACCGTAACGTTCTCTCTGCCTCTCTAATCCCTGTCTTCTACTAGACATGTAAGTCTGTGAGATCTCAGGCAATGTCATTGTTTCCTCCACTAAACCTTGGCGGAAAAGAGCAGCAATCTAGAGAGATCTCTCAGTGGGAGGAGTGAACTGGAGAGATGAGGGTTGGAAGACCGGAGGACCTGCAGCCCAGCGAGACACCATGGTGGTTTGCACAGGGCAATAGATTCGGGTGTAAGGTGGACAGATGTAGCAAGAGATAGACACAGGGCTTGCCCATCAAAACGGGTGGATGGAGGGTGGATGGGACAGAGGCAACCTGTGGTGTTTGGCCTCCTCCTCAACCTTAGAGTGTCTACTCCTCTCAACCATGTTCCACAGGATTCTGCTCTCCTGGTGGCCAGACTTGGCAAATATACTGGGGCTGTGTCTCCCTGACCCTTCAGTACTCACACCCTCTCCATCTGTACCTCGGTTTCACTCCTGGTGTCTGGGTCTTATTTACCGCTCTCTTCTGGCTTTAGCTGTGATGACTCCAAGCTCCTTGTCTTCCTCTAAGCACCTAGTTCTGAATCAACCCCCAAATTACAGCAGTACAGAAGGATTACCTCTCACTCAATTCTTCCCATTTTCCCTAAGGCCTGCCTGAGATTCCTTACACTGTTCAGTGAAGCTCAAAGTCGCAGGTTCCTGCTAGTGATAGCGGCTGGATGGGTCAAGACTCGGGTTTGAGGAACAAAAGGCCAGCTCACAGGAACCTTAGTGAGCTAAGGTAGCAATCGCAGCCTCTATGATTGTGCAGTGTGGACTGTCACAATGCACACGGCAACACCAAACGTTTCAGTGTCTCTCTCCACATCTGGCTTGCCTTATAAGTTGTCGTTTTCATCACCAAAGACTCTCAAGCACCGTGTGTGGCAAGAGACGGTCAGGGCTCCAGCAGTCATACATCATGATCCAAAAAGAAGGAAGACCATTCTGAGTCTGCACATTGGCCTGTAGGAGGATTATGATTGGCTCTGCTCAGGCCACATGCCTGCATCTCAGTCCATCAGTGTGAGGCGGGAGGGAAGAGAGGAGCAATTAAAGGCTACCTAGATTATAAGATGTCCCTGAGGCCTCAGTGTGTGACCTACCAGAACAGTACAAAGTCACCATGTGTAGCCCACAAAGGATGCTTGCCGGGTCTTAAAGTCATTCATGTGACAGATACATCATGAATAAAATGTGGCCGTGGGGAAAGAAAGACAAGCCCAGCTTGTCCTGGTCAACAGAGCTCAGTCAGTAAGTGACTTGGTATTTGTTTCTTCTCTGGTTCCTGCAAGAATCTGAGCTCGATCCCTGTGTATTGACTGATCTCGGTTGTCATCTTGACACACCTGGGAAGAGGGAACATAAGAATTCCCTCCATCAGATTGTGCTGTGGGCATGCCTGTGGGGCATTTTTTTTTATTTCTAGTTGATGTAGGAGGGCACAGCCCGTGTGGGCAGTGCCATCCCTATGCAGGTGAGCCTGGGCTGTTTAAGATAAGAAGACACATCCCTATGCATGTAAGCCAACAATGGAAAGCATACTAGAACACCTTGGAACCCACAACAAGAGCAACTCAAGAAAGGGAAGTTTTAATTTGGCTCACAGCTTGATGAAACTGTCCATCATGGTAGGGAATTCTTGGCAGCAGGAGTGTGAGGCAGCTGGTTACGTGGCATCTGCAGTCAGGAGCAGAGAGAGTTGAATCATGAGGCTCTTGCTTTCTCCTTTTTATTCAGTCTGGTACTTCAGCTTGTAGAATGGTGCCACTCAGGCTCAGGGTGTGTCTTCTCTGTTCAGTAAAACCTTTCTAGAAATACCCTTGTAGACACACCCAGAACTGTTTTCATGGTAATTCTAAATCCAGTCAAGTTGACGATGAAGATTAGCCATCACAGTCTTGAACTAAATATCTGTACATAAGTGCAGTTGGCTGTCACGGGCATAGACAGCGTGTTTTCAGGGGCCACAGAAGGAGTGGCCCCCAGGCTCACCTGTGGGAGTCAGAGTAGCCCAGGAGGTGTGATAGCTACCATGTGTAAGTTGTTTTGTACAGAAGGTAGCTCTGTGTGTGTGTGTGTGTGTGTGTGTGTTTCTGTGTCTGTGTGCACATGTATGAACACATAGGGGTGTCTGTGGAGACTAGAAATAGAGTGTTTTCTCTAGTGCCTATGGTGAGACACTTTGCCCAGCCTTGGTGCAGGAAGGAGGGGCTTGGATCTGCCTCAACTGAATGTACCAGACTCTGCTGACTCCCCATGGAAGACCTTGCTTTGGAGGAGGTGGGAATGGGGGGTGAATTGGGGGGAAGGTTCAGGGGCAGGAGGAGGGAGGACAGGGGAATCTGTGGTTGGTATGTAAAATGAATAGAAAATTCCTTAATAAAAATTTTATTAAAAAAAAAAGAAAAGAAATAGAGTGTTTTCTTCAATCACCCTTCACCTCATGTTTGAGGCAGGGTCTCTCACTAAACCTTGAGCTCACAGATTCTGGTGGACTGGCTGGCCAGCAAGCCCCTGATGCTCCTGCCTCTGCCTCCCCAGCGCTAGGATTATAATGCTTCCTGACTGCAGATGCCACGTGCATGACCAGCTGCCTCATACTCCTGTTGCCAAGAATTCACTACCATGATGGACAGTTTCATCAAGCTGTGAGCCAAAATAACCCCTCCCTTTCTTGAGTTGCTCTTGTTGTGGGTTCCAAGGTGTTCTAGTATGTTTTCCATTGTTGTGATGAACAGCATGACGAAAAGCAACTTGAGGAGGAAAAGGTTTGTTTCAGCTTTTGCCCAAGCAGGGTAAGTACATGCGCCATCTCAGGCTCCTTCAGGCATCCATGATGCTGCTTCCTTTCCATACACAGTCTTTTCCTGTACCATCCATCCCATGTCAGGCTCCTGATTCTTTTCTTTATACTGGAGCACATTGTCCTACCCAATGGTCTCCTGCTTTCTGTCACAATCATCTCAGACATTTTTTAAAAATGTATTATTGTGTGTGTGAGAGAGAGAGAGAAGGTGGATGTGTGTGTGTGTGTGTGTGTGTGTGTGTGTGTGTGTTGACTTGTGAGTATGTGTGTATGTGTGTGTGGTGCCTGTGGTGCCTGTGTAAGCGTGGATGTGTGTATATGTGTGGAGTGTGCATGTGTGAGGATGGCTCTGTGTGTGTGTGTGTGTGTGTGTGTGTGTGTGTGTATGTGTGTGTATGTGTGTGTGCCACAGCATACATGTGGAAGTCAGGGACAACTTTCAGGACTCTGTTATCTCCTTCCATTGTGGGTTCCAGGGATCAAACCCAGGTCATCAGGCTTGTACCACAAGCCACACATTGAGCCCTCTCATCTGTCTACTGTGGGCATTTCTATTACTGATTCTTGAGCCCCTGGGTGACAATAATTCTTAAAGTTAGATTTAGTCCAGGTTTTGTTTTCAGAGCCTACCCTATGACTCCTGGGCTATAAATTAGTCCTCAGGAGTCCATTGACAAGAATGGTCCTCCAAATGGCCTTACAGGAGGGCAGAGCCTTGCACACAAAAGATCAGCTAGCTACTTCGGGCTGTGGAGATGACCCAGTCAATAAAATGTTTAGCGTGTAAAAATGAGGACTTGAGTTCTATCCCTGTATCCACATAAAAGCCATGTAATGTGGCCTGCCTATATTTCTAGCTCTGAGGAGGCAGAGGCAGTAGTATCCCAGGCTTGCTGGATAGCCAGCCCACCAGAATCTGTGAGCTCAAGGTTCAGTGAGAGACCCTGCCTCAAACATGAAGTGAAGGGTGATTGAAGAAAACATTCTATTTCTAGTCTCCACATACACCCAAATGTGTACACAAGTGGGTGCACACACAGACACACACATATACACACAGTTACCTCCTGTATAAAGCAACATAGCTGTCTGTGTGGGTTAGCTGAAACGGGTATGCAGTTGCTACCAAGTGTTCCTAAATTAGCACAGTTCCATAGAACACACCATCCGGGGGTGATCATCCAGATTCTAGTGTGTAAGCTGGAGAATCAGTGTCAGCAGTCAGTCTCCACCTGTACCCTGTCTCCATCTCTCTTTTAACGGCCCTCCTTCTCTTGTGCTAATGTTGGTGTGTGGGTGGATCTTTCGTGACTGCCATGGAGAGGATGTTAGCTGGCAAGCAGGGCGTGGACAGGTAATGGGTTGCACATTGCCGAGGACAAGACCGAGGAAACATCTGAAATGACTCAGAGGTTTCCTGTGAGTGATACTGCTTGACTAGTCCTATTCGATGAGTTCTGGAGCATGAAGCAGATGAGGTTTTGTTGAAGAATAAGACACCCACAGCTTCATTCCACAGAGACTTGGCTTCAGTCCTACACAAATTAAGTTCTAATGTTCTCTGTGTCATCCAAACGAAATAGGAAAGAACCACGGGAACATGAGAGCACAGGGACGAGCTGGACCCCGGGGGCCCAGAGAAGACTTTGGTGAGGAGGTAGGCACCATTGTTGCCTGCATGCTGGCTCTAGCAGCCATGAAAACAAGAAATCAGGCAGAACTGCTCCCACAGGAAGGCAGGGTGGCTTGGGAAGGAAGGGGGCCAGGGGCAAGGAAGGGCGAGAATAATTACCTGAGCTGGCAGCCTGCCCTGGTGAAAGTGACTCCCGGTAGCCCAGGGGAGAAGGAGCCAGGATGCCTTTAATGCTGCAGGTGTTGGAGTAGAAAATTTTCCATGAAGAGGGGGCTGTTCCACACGATTAAAATAACCACTTGGGCGCGCTTGGCAAGCACTTTCTGTTCACACTTTGCGGCCTGTCCTTTTGGAGGCCTGAGGATAACGGGAAAGGAATTCCTTTTCCCTTCACACACTTTTGAGGGGAGGGGGAGAAAGTGGTCTGGGGATAGGGGCCAGCTGGGGAGGCAGGGTGGTGAGACGTTTTGCTGAAGGCCTTGAGTGAGGCTGGAGAGTGAAAATTTGCTGGGTAACAGTAGGCCTGGGTACTAACGTCAGGAAAATTGGAGAATGAGGTGACACCCAACCTCACCCAGGATATCGGGCTGCAGCCTGGAGCCCTGTGACTGTGTCTCCACAGTGTCACATGCAGGCCCTTCAGTGTCTGGGAGTGAGAGTGGATGACCACCCAGTTTTACTGGAGCAATGTGGACGCATGTTCTTCAGGCTGCTGCTTCTGTGACATTTTTATTATTGGGCAGAAGCTAAACTTAACCTTTTTCTGTACTCTCAACTTCCTAAAAATGTCCTCTTGGAAATGTTGGCAGTGCTCTCTGTCATAAAAGATGCTTAGGACTCTCCCAGGCTGCCTGAAGCCCTGGCCTTTGCTTCCCTTGTAAGCCCCAGACACCCATAGGTACTGTTAGATGTCAGAGGAAGTCTTACCTGCAGACCTCAGGCTTCACTGAATTCTCTCCTCCTCCTCCTCCTCCTCCTCCTCCTCCTCCTCCTCCTCCTCCTCTTCTTCTACCCTCCATTCCCTCCTCCCTCCCTCATTCCTTCTCTAACCTCTGTCCCCACCCTTGCTTCCCTGATAACTCCTACCCAAGATTCGAGCTAGGCATTACCTACAGTACACTCTTCTGGGAGCTTGTGAGGAAAGCAGATATAGTGCCCAGAGACTGCATGTGTAATCTCTCCACATGGTCATCTACCACTGCCCAGCATCTGTCCCAGTGGGAATAACTGAAAAATATTCTGGTGACTGTCACCATGGTACACATATAAGGGCATAGAATGTAACTGCTGGGAGACAGCTGGCTAGCTATGTATACTGGATGGATGGATGGATGGATGGATGGATGGATGGATGGATGGATGGATGGATGGATTAGATGCATAGTTAAGTGGGTGGGTGAGTAGATAGATAAATAGGTTGGTGGGTAAATGGATAGATTGTCAGGTGGGTGATCAGACAGGCAGACAGATAAGAAAGCCAGGTATAGCAGCATGGTGGTTTGAATAGGTTTGGTATTGTGGGATATTTGCACACTGTGAAGATATATTGCTGTCATTGGTGTAATAAAGAGCTGAACAGCCAATAGTTAGGCAGAGGGTATAGGTGAGACGTCCAGGCAGAGAGAGGAAGTAGGAGGAGATAATCTAGGCACAGAGGAGATACCAACAAGACATGAAGGGAGTCGAACATACAGAATGAAAGAAAGGTAAAAAGCCACATGGTGAAGCATAGATTAATAAAAGCAGTTTAATTTAAGTTATAAGATCTAGTGCGACTAGCCTAAGCAAAGGCTGAGCTTTCATAATTAATGATAAGTCTCCATGTCATTATTTGGGAGCTGGCTGGTGGAACAGAAAAAAGACTTGTGACAGTATGGCCCCCATGAACTCATGTGTCTGAGTGCTTGGCCCACAGTGGGTGGTGCTATTAGGAGCTGTGGCCTTGTTGGAGTAGGTTTGACCTTGTTGGAGGAACAGTGTCACTGTGGGGGCAGGCTTTGAGGTCTCATATGCTCAAGCTACACCCAGTGTGGTACTCAGCTCATTTCCTGTGGTCTACAGATCAAGATATAGAATTCTCAGTTCCTTCTCCAGCACCGTGTCTGCCTGCGTGCCACCATGTCCCGCCATGATGATAATGGACTAAATCTCTGAAACCATAAGCCACCCCAGCTAAATGTTTTCCTTTTTATATGAGTTGCTATAGTCATGATGTCTCACAGCAATAGTAATCCCAACTAAGACAGACAGTACACACTTAATCCCAGTATTTGGGAAGCGGAGACAAGAAGACCATGAGTTCAAGGTCAGTGTGGGCTACATAGTGACTTATAAGACACAAAGTCACACTAAGCCACATAGAGAGGAGGGAGGGAAGGAGGGAGGGAGAGAGAGAGAGAGAGAGAGAGAGAGAGAGAGAGAGAGAGACCAGAAAAACAAAGCCAAGCTGTTTCACGTTTTTGGTCAAAACTTTCCAAGTGAGGGATATGGGATGGAGCAGGTTTCCCCGAGAGGTGAGCCTGACCCTGTGGAGTTGCCGGGGCAAAGGCAGGAACAGCTTCAGCACAATGGGGTTGAAGCCCATCGCTGACTGTCCATGTGAGCTGAGGGGAGTCACTTAGCCTCTGTAAGCCTAAGTTCCCATCCATGGGGTGACTGTTACCAGCACCTCCTCTCAGGAGTCCAGTGACTCTAAGGCTACACGGAGCAAAAGTGCCCGAGGGCCCATGGTGTGCTTTCCATTCCAGCTGCCCTCCTCTCTTACCGCCCTCTCCCCGCCCCTGCCTGTGTGAAGTCAAACCCTAGCTACTTCAGGTCCCCTCGGAATCAGACATCTGAGATGGAGATATCATTCTGCCTACTCGTCTCCAGTCAGGTGACTGGAAGGCCCTTCAAGGTCCGTCCGTCACAGCCAAAATCATCTCTGGCTGAGAATAAGGAACACGACTGAAAACGTGATGCAGAGCATGGGCCCCAGCAGAAGAAAGAATGCTTGGACAGGAGAATGGGGGCCAGCCCAGGATGGACATAACCCCGCAGGCATCTTCTAGGACTTCAGAGAATGAGGTGTTTCCCCTAACTCCAGGGTCCCCTTCCATCTCAAAGCCCACCCCCCACCCCCGCCCCGCCCCATCTGTCTGACTCCTTCAGCCTTGGTGCTTCTAACCCCTCGCCCTGGACCTGTCCTCTGCTTGCACATGCCCACTTCCTTGGTCTGATGCTGTCCAAGTTAGCAGTATACCTTACGCTGAGGGCCACCCAAAGTTTAAGCACTGTATTTAACGTACCGACTCTGGAGTTGGTAATACTGAGCCAAGGCACGAACCAGGTGGGGAACAGTTGGTGCTCCCTGAATCCTGAGCCATGACTCTAGGAGCAAGAGGAGGCCGGAGGAGGGAAGGTCCCACTTGGGCTCGAGGGGCAAGAAAGCCTCCCTAGAGGAGAAAGAACTAGGCCGGGTGCCCTGGGTTGGAAAGAACATTCAGAGAGGCCCCAGAGAGATGGAAAGAGGTCTGCTGATAAACTGCTGCTTGGGCAGAACCGTGGCCGGAAGTGGAAGGAACGTCCTACAGGAGAGTCCCAGCAAGGAGAGTTGGCTGCACAGCAGATGCTTCCCAATGAAGGGCCTTCCGAGCAATCCTCAGGCGTGTGTAAGCTCTGGCCTCCTTCCTCAGACCCCCTCCTTTCAGGCAAGAGGCTATACTACGAACTGGCCATGGCTTCCCAGAAGACCGGGGCTGCTTCTTCATTGATTGGCCTGTGAAAGGCCACTTGGCAGACTGGTTGCCAAGAAACGGCCCTGGAGGCCAGGGCTGGGATTAGCGAGTAGCCCTGTTTGCTCTTCTTGTTGGGAGTAAAGGGGACTTTGGTCTCAGCTTATCAAACTGCCCTGAGTTTGAAAGCCCAGGAATGCAGCCTTGGGCAAATGTGCAGGTTCACAGGACACCCATTAATCAAACAGTTCCCTTCCCTCCACCCCTAATAACCTGACCCCCACTTCACACACACACACACACACACACACACACACACACACTCCAATCCCCTTTCTTTCATTCAGAGGTCCCAGGAAAGAGAAGCACACTCCACCAGCAGCCTCTCTCCAGACCCAGAAGAGCAGCAATCTCCGAACAGTCCACCTGGAAAGCTAAGTCCTTCCAGAGTCTAACTGGTGAGCCATAAGCCAGCCTGAAGACCAGCTGGGGCTTCTAGAAGGTGGGCAGAGCCAACAAGTTCCTCTACCTGCTCTGTATCTCTAGCAGCAAGTTGTTCCTCAAAATGGGAAGAAAAATGTTCTCCGCACTAACTTCTAGAGACAGTTTGTTGTTGTTTTTGTTTTGTTTTGTTTTTTGTTGTTTTAATGTTCCTTCAGGTTGGAACTCATGAGGTCCTACCTTTCCCTGAAGTGCTATTGGCAGCCAATGGTTGTTAGGGGTGAAAAGGAGACTCTCTCCAGTGGTGTAGCCACTAGTAAGGTCATGCTCCTGTAAGCCACCTGGCTGGACTCTTTGGATCACACACACACAAGGAGATATGACATGAACTGAGAAGTAGAAAATCAATGGGAGTCGGGGCGGGGGGTGGGGGGACAAGGGAAGGTAATGGGGGGGACACTGAAGAGATGGCTCAGGGGTTAAACACACTGACTGCTCTGCCAGGGGACCCAGGTTTGATTCCTAGCACCTACATGGTTGCTTACAACCATCTGCAGCTCCTTCTGACACCCTCTTCCAGTCTCTGCAGGCGCTGCACACATGTAGAGACATGTGCAGGCAAAACACTCACACACATAAAATAGAGTTTTTAATTTGAAAATGGAGGAAGATGATTGTGGATGAACACATTTGAAATACACCGTATACATGTATGAAAGTACCATAGTGGATATAATGAACCCGTTATTATATATAATTAATAATACGTATGCCAATAAAATACATATGTACAAGTTTCTTTGCAGCTTCATGGAATGAAAAGGCAGTATTTGTTTTTCTCTACTACTAGTGGAACAAAACTGATAGTCACCATCCACCCAGAACCAAAGCTCCAGCTTCTCAGCTTTACAGAGGCAGGTGGATGTAAGACACCTGCACTCTGGAGGGATGTGTGTAGTAGGTAACAGTAAGTCTCCCTTCCTGTTAGTGTGTGACACCGACCTCCATGTTCCAGCGTTGAGATTCCGGGTGGGGAGGGCTCTGGCTTTCAAGAGGCCATGTGGTTGTGGCGGGAGCTGACTGTGACTATGGCTGCCCACAGGGCTAATGTCAACGGGTGACAGAAGGAAAGAGCCCAGGAGGAAGAGCGAATGTTAAATCTTCCTCTTCTAAAACACTGCTTTCCACCCTGTGTCCAGCACTTGAACCTCCCATGAAAAGGGAAGCCTGGTATCAGCAGAGGTGCCGACTGACCGGGAGAGACTTCCAGGTGATGGTGAGCTGTCAGAGCGGAGCCTGGAGCTACATCCTGAGGACAGCCTGGCCGAGTCTCAACTCTATCCCTTGCTTTCTGTGTGGTGGCCTCAGCCTCAACTCCAGCACCTGCCTGTCACCACAGCAGGCCCTTCTGAACTCTGGCCAAGACACTGGACTGCCCTCTCTCCACCTGGAGGACAGGTGGACATTTTAAAACTCACCTGGGGTCCTGCATGTCCCTTGTCCTGGCTGCCCTCAGTTGTCTGTGCCCTAGACAGACAGGTTGGAATTAGCTGCAGGTCAAGGGGTCACACAGCTCCCCTGACTTTGTACACCCTGCCCCCTCAGTCTGAAGTGCTTCAAGGATCTGACCCCATGAGAGTAACTTTCTCCACAAGACTTGGCCTTTCCCCAAGCCCAGCACCCTACCTGTGGCTAACTGTTGTCTTCCCACTAGCCTCTGTCACTATGCCTTCAACTATTGTGGCCAGCCATGCATCTGTCCTCAACTCCCAGCCAGACTCTCCATGATTATTTGCTAAATGTAGGGTGCCACATTTCAACAATGTACAAGAGTTGAAGAAACAGCTCTTCTTCAGTTAGGGTGCTTACTCTACAACCTTGAGAGCCAGAGCTTAGATCTCCCAGAAACCATATAGCAAGCTAAGTGTCCCCACTAATGCCTGTAAGCCATCTCTGATGCGAGTAGAGACAGGAGGATCTCTGGAAGTTTACAGGCTTCTAGCCTAAGCAAGAAAATGTGAGCCCTGGCTTCAGAGAGACCCTGCCCAAGAGGAGTAGGCAGAGAGAGATAGAGGACACCTAGCATCCTCTTCTAGGCTTTGTGGGCAGACACACACACCACACACACACACACACACACACACACACACACACACACACACAAATAATAAGCAAAATAACGCCTTTTAAAGGATGTATGAGACTGTCCTGTGGGAAAAGGTTCAGTCCTGACCTGGGTGGCTCCACATGTACAGTCAGGGAAGCCACAGAGAGGGGAACCAGGAAGGTGCCAAGTCCCCCTATCACCTAGCCCTCTGAGTGGGATGCCATGAGCCCCAAAAGGGTGTGCAGAGGGAGTGTTTGCTGATCTGACCTCCTGATCTCTCGCTCCAGACGCTGAGCATTAGTTCATACACACAAACACAGCGTGCGTGTTTCAGTCAGAGGCACCAGCCTGGACCTCACATTACTGAGCTGAACTGAGCTAATTAGGCCCTGAGAAGCCAGTTACCATTTGATAAAGACCTGCTTTGCATCTCCTGAAAGACAATATGGGGGAGTTTGACCAGCAGTCAGCTGGTCCGAAGGGAGGGCCGGACTCTTCTCTACCTTGACTCTGCAAGACCAGTACTCAGCTCACAGCCTCTCCTAGAGAGCTGAGTCCTGCTTCCCACCAAAGGACACAGGCCCAGAAGGCTGAGAGCCGGGTGCTGGGGTGGGGTCTTGGCATCACAGCCGGCCCAGGTGCAGCAGGGAGGAGAAGTGACCTCAGCAGCCCGCATAGCTCCTTGGCCCCAGTGGACCATCCTCCCTGACAGCAAGGTCACTGTTATCTGCTCCATGAGCATGCTCACAGGGTCTGGACACCCTCCAAATATGTGCAGGGAGTTTTAGCCTAACCCAGAACTGAAAGACCTCCTACGCCTGACATCTTCCAAGTACTGTAGACTCCAAGCAAGGACGAGACAAAAAAAGGTACTTTAAGATACCTCTACAGCCACCATCGTGGCTGTGACCTCTGAGTGTGTTCACACGCACGTCAATACCTACGTGACAGCGTCTGAGTGAGTCAAAGGGTGCACATGTCATGCATGTGTGGGTCTGTGTGAGTGTATGTGTGGATGCATCAGTGTGTCTGTGTGAACATGTTTGAATGTGTGTGTGAATGTGTCACTATATACACATGTATGTCTGTGTGCCAATGGGTCAGTCTGTGTATGTGTGTATCTGTGTCCATGTATTGGGAAGGATGTAGAGCATCATCTACTTTGTGAGACTAAGTTTAAAAATGTGAGAGTGGAGACCTATGCCTGTAATTCCAATGCTTAGGAGGAGGACAAAGGAGGATCAGACATTCAAGGTTATCCACAGCTACAAACAAGCTCAAGGCCAGCCTGGCATATGAGAGACTGTATCAATTAAATTAAGTTAAAATTTTAAAGGCCTGGCATAGTGGTATACACCTATACTGCCAGCATTCAGGAGACTGAGGCAGGAGGATCCAGTAGCCTGGGCTATCTACTGAGTTCAAAGCCAGCCTGGACTATGTAGCAAAACCCTGTCTCAAAAAAAAACAAAACAGGGAAATGTAGGCATGTGACTGAGATTACTCCAAGGGATGAGCTCTGGGAGACGTGGAAGCAGGTGAGGCCACAGGATGCTTGGATCAGCCACAACCGCATCCTGACCAAGCCAGTCCTGCTGAGGTCCATGACTTGTTACTGAATTCCCCTACACTCAGCTTACCTCACACAGGCATTTGGAAACAGGAAATTAAGACTATGAAGGTGATCTGAGGTTATGTGCACAAAATGTCTCTCTCGGTCTCTGCATTTCCCCTTGCCTGGTCTACAGTCTCAGCCCTTTGGAAGAGAGTTGGCCACTTGAAGGCCCATGTCCTCTCTGTTAACCATGCCTGCCTCAAGAGCTGGAGCCCTGTAAGGCATGCTCTTCCGTGGCTTGCAGTCAAGACCTGCAGCATCTCATCTGCTCTCACTCTGTAGCCCTGGCTGTCCTGAGGTGTCTGAGGGCTGCAGAAACAGCTCCTTGGTTAAGAGTCCTTCTGACTCTTCCAGAGGATCTGGATTTAGTTCCCAGCACCCACACCAGGCAGCTCACAACTGCCTGCAACTCCAGCTCCAGGGGATCCAGCACTCCTCTGGCTTCCACTGGAGGATACCCGCACATGTGTGACATACACTCACACAGACACACAGACACATAAATGAAAATAAAAATTTTTAAAAATTGGTGCTTGGAACATAGGAGTGGAGTGGTATGTCAGGGAGCCCTGCCCAAGGGTGAAGGAACCAGCCCAAAGGTTTCTATGTCTCACTTGAAAACTTCCCTCCATTGGACCTCCCTCTAGCCAGAATCTGGGGTGGGCAATCCAGGTGGGTAGTTTGCTTTGTTTAGATTATAATTACATTATTTCTCCCTTTCCTTTCCTTCCTCCAAACCCTCCCATATATCCCTCCTTGCTTGTGTTCAGATTCATGGCCTCTTTTCCATTAATTGTTGTTACGTGCATCTGTATTCTATTGCCTGTATGCTGGTTTTCAGGGATGACCGTTTGGTACTGGATAACCAGTTGGTGCGCTCTTCCCTGAGGAAGACCGTTTCTCCCATTCTCGGCATTCCCCAGTTGTCGGTAGTTCTCTGTGTAGGGTTAAGGCCTCGCAGGCTTCCCTCAACCCACCTTCTCATGTCCATTGTTGTTGTCTTTGTTCAGTTACTGTTTAGGCAGTCACGAGGGTGTAGCTTCTGACGTTAGCAGTAAACCTACTCTCGGCAAACTCCCTCATCTCCTGGCTCTTACTAACTTTCCACTCCCTTTTGTGCAATGTTCTCCGAATCTTAGGTGGGGGAGTTGTTTTGTAAATGGATCCTTGGGACTAGGCTCAGTTGTGTGTTTTTTGTTTGTTTGTTTTGAGACAGGGTTTCTCTGTGTAGCCCTGGCTGTCTTGGAATTTGATCTGTGGACCGATCTGGCCTCAAACTCAGAGATCCACCTACCTCTGCCTCCTAAGTGCTGGAACTAAAGGTGTGTGCCACCACATGTGGTTTTCTAAGTGTAGTGGCACATGCTTGTAATCCTAGCACCTAGGAGGATGAGGTAGAAAGATGGTGAGCTTAGGATTATATAGTGAGACCCTGGGTCAAATATTAATAATACAACAATATAGAAGGCACGATATCCAACCCTAAAATGTCTTCTTCTGACTTGGAATCTCAGTTGAGTGAGAGAGAAAAGTGGCTAATAAAAAATATAGTGAGCTGGATCGCTTTTATTGGGGGTGTTATGCACAGACAGAGAAGACTTCCAAAGGGCTGAACTTGAGGAAGGAGACTCAGAGGTGCTCAGAGGCTGGGGAAGGTGACAGGCTGAGGAACAGCAGATGTCCAAGGTGGGAGAGCCATTCTGCTCAGAGCTGACCTGTGGGATTTTCTGGAGGGGAGGGCAAAGGCTTAGCACGGTCCCCATGACACATGAGCATGGATGAGGGGCTCAGCTTCCAGGACGAACATGTGACTAGGTCAACAGATTTGGTGTGCCAACGGCTTAACTCCAGCATTTTAACTTGAGATATGTTTCCCCCCATTGTTTTAGTCTCCCTGGTCCTCCTCTTCTGGGATGAGGCACCCAGGCTGGAAGACTAACCCAGAGCACCAATCCTTTTCCTCCTTCTAAGACAAACGGCATTGGCGAAGAATGACACCTGTGGCCTCCTGTTCCCCAATTTACAGTGTTGTTTTCAGGCTCTGACTTGTTGGGTCTTTAGCATTGAATGCTAGAAATCTCTATAGTCTTAGCCCTTCTCAGCAGCTTCTGGCCATCACTCTGCACCCTTCCCCTATCTCCTGACTCAGACCACTCTGCTACCCTCGGCCCATAGCTCTTTCCTATCTGTGACTCAGGTGGTACCACTGATTCTCAGAATGACTGTTGCTATGTGTCTGCTGACAACATGGGCGCTTCCCATATGTACCCCAAAGCTCGGGTGTACACACTTGAGCACCCCAGCACCCACTCAGCACACATTTAAACCAACCCAGTCCCAGTGAGGAAGCTGTAATGGAGACTCTTCCAACACCACAAATAAAATATTTCTAAGAATGATCCCCAATCACCCTCATCTCCTCCCTCACATTCTGTCCCCTCTCGGCAATAATGGACACTAATGTCAGTCTAGTGATCTGTGTCAGACATCTACCAATGGTCTTCTTGTCCCTCCCTTGGCCCTGTCCCCTAGGAATAATGGGCCCTCCAACTCTACTCCTTCAGTTCCACCCATTACTTTCTTCTACTGCCCAGAGCCCAGCTTCATCAGTTCAGAACTAGCCTCCTAGCTAGATGATTCACCTTCCCATATCCCATCCTCCTTGGCCCAGTACACCAACATGAGCCCCTTAACATGAAGACTTGACCTGGCCATGCCCTTCTTGACATCTCTAGGTAAGTCCCTACCACTCTCTGGCTAAAGTCCAAGTTCATTAGTAGAACACTCTGCTCCCCTGGGGCCACACTTCCTTCCCTAGCCTTCATCATCCACACTTTCCCACACTTGTACCCTACTCAGCATGGCCTGCTTGCCCTGGGTGAGGCCATCCTGCTGTGCCCTGCACTGATGTCTCTACCTGGGTCTTTTCTCTGCCTGGGATGTGCATCCCACCCTCCTTGGCTGGTATAATGCCTATCCATTCTTCAAGACTCTCTCAGGGGACATGTCCCAGGGACTCTGACACCAGACTAAACTAAGGGGCCCCTGATGTCCTGTCCTCCAGTGCTCCACATGCTCCATAGAAAAGCCTGTCTGTGCTGTGTTGGTGGTATCTGATTGCAGCCGCTGGTTTAGTTCAAGGGTTGGGTCTTAGCCAACTTTGAGACTTTGTCCACTATTTTCATGCCTAGCACAATTGGGAACTTGATACTTTTTTTTTCTTTTTGTCAAATGGAACTAAGCTAAACTGTGGGATTCTTTAGAAGAGTGTTAGTCAAAAAGAAGGAAAGGCAAAAGAGAGTCTGGTGTTGAAGCCAAGGTGTGGGTGACAGAGTTCTACCCTGTGTACCTTCCCCCTTTCTCTGAAGAAGGCTTCTACAATTAGGAAGAACCCCTAGTTCAGCAGGCTGAGAGGAAGAACAGACAGACAGAATAGTCAGGAGACACAGCGGTAAGCTGAAAGGCACCATGGGGGAAGCAACCAGAGGAACCCAGGAAGCATGGTCTGGAAATTGCGTAGGACTATTGACTCCAATCTTGAGAAAAATCAGTAATTTCCAGGTGACGTGTATGGCCACTGGTTGAACCCTGGAGTTAAAACATTTGTAGAAATTGGAATGCAGAGTGAAGGTAGAGGTACTGTGAAGTTATCAGCAATGTTTGGATGCTATAATGTAATTTTGACTATGTGGAAAAATAGCTTTTAGAGGTACCTTTGGAAGCAGATGACGTAGTGAGATCTGCACTTCTCTTGGAAGTACTTTAGTGTAAAATACACAGTGGATTTGGAGGGTAAATGGAATGCTGCCATGAGACCCTGCAAGTTAGAGGCAGCGAGTGGACTGCAGCTCTCTTTTAAGAGTGATGACAGCTGCTGAGTTCACACTGATAGAAAAGTGGAGATTCAAATCGAGGTGTCTATGGCTTGTGTTCAAATCCTTCATGACTTTGTCATACGATTGGTTATTTCTGGCTTAGTGAAGTCTGCATGTTCAGTCACAATGGTTTAAATGACAAAAAGAGACCCCTGGCAACCCTTACCATCCCTTCAAATACTCTAAGTTCAGGGTCACCTTTGAATCTCCTGAAAAAAATTTTTTTTCCTGCCTGTCACCTGACATGGTTATATGTCCTTGAGAGTCACCCGACAGAAATATTAGTATCTTAGTTTTTTTCCTGTTGTTGTGATTCAACACCATGACCAAGACAACTTCTAGAAGACAGAGTTTATTTGACTTATAGTTCTAGAGTGCTGAGTCCATCATGGAGGGAAGCGTGGCGGCTGGACCAGGAAGATGAGGGCTCACATCTTAAACCACAAGCTGGAAGCACAGAGAAGCTTGCCCCCAGTGACATACTTCCTTGAGCAAGCCCACACCTCCTAAACCTAACCAAACATCACCACCAATCCTAAGCCAAGTAGCCAAACATCTGAGCCCATGGGAGAAACACTCTCATTCAAACCATCATAACTACCCAGTATCCTGAAATTAGCAATGCGGGTTCTGTGGATACTTGGCAAAATTGCATTTCTCTAACATGAAGACTGGTCCCCCGTGGCCCCATCTAGGGATGGTGAGCTGGTACCTAAATAGCTACACTACCAGGACGGGTCTCACACATCTCTCACACATGAGCCTTTGGGGAAAGGAACACACAAGTGATGGGAACCACTATGAGTGATTCTCGTGTTTGAGCTGCACGAGCTCCTGGAGACCAATTGGTTCCAACGTTCTTACTCCATAGGATGGAAACGTAAGCCCGGAAGTGGAAGAGATTGACCCCACACACACAGGTTAACTGTGGGATGGAATCAGAGCTGTGTTCCTATCCACAGTCCTGGGCCCATTTACTACCTTGTCTGCTCACAAAACAACTCATTTAAACAGAGTCCCCCGAGACACCCGCCCCAACTCTGCCTCTGTGAGACAGGATGACTTTGGATGCCGGTTTCCTCCCTGGCTGTGGGAGGGTAGTGGTTAAGTTCACAAATGTGGAAGGAAGGCTTACAGTGGTTCCTACACTGCACAGACCCACGGCTTATTCGGCGGCATCAGCGGAATCATTACTATCAACGTCACCGATACAGTAACGCTACAGAAAGCTATAGCAGCGTTCAGCAAATGATCAACTTCAGACATACACCTCCGAGGGCAGCAGTGGACGAAGACCCCACCCACCTGTCCCCTCCAGAGACGTACTGTGGATTAAGCAGTTGTCTTTGTTTTGTGTTTTCCCATCATTATCTCCACTCCATTTCATCGTTGACAGTTTCTATTACCACTTCAAGTTCACTCATTTTTATTCTGCAATGTCTAAGCTGTGATTTATCCCTCCCAGTCTTATATGCGGTTGGTTAGCGCATTCCTCCATCTCTAGTTGTGATTTGGGGGGTCTGTTTATGTCTTCTCTGTCTTTATCTAAAATGCCTCTGCTTTTTCTTTATCTTCTCGAACACGTGGAAAGTACAGAAGCAGTTGAAACCACTTGGCTGTGGATCCTAAAGGCTATGCCATTGCTGGGCTTGTTTCTGCTCATCATGGGTTCTATTTTCCTGTTTCTTTGCGTATCTGCTGATCGTTTTGTTTCATTTATCCTGCAGTGCCTGGGTACGAGTGTTTGTCTGCATCTATGCATGTGTACCATGATGCATACAGTGCCTATGGAGGCCAGAAGAGGGGAAAGGATTCCCCGGAGTTACAGACGATTGTGAGTTGCCATGTGGGTTCTGGGAACTGAAGTCAGGCCCTCTGCAAGAACAGCCAGGCTCTTAACCACTGAACCATCTCTCCAGCCCCCTTTAACTATTTTTTATAGATTTATTTTATTTTTTTCTGTGTGTGCATATTTTCTGTGTGCATGTGTCTATATGTGCCTGTGTCCCATCCCATGTGTGTGTGTGTGTGTGTATGTGTGTGTGTATGTGTGTGTGTGTGTGTGTGTGTGTGTGTGTGT
>CABHPH010117097.1:0-25202 GCA_902168325.1 Peromyscus nudipes | reverse complement strand
CCTGGGCCCCAGGTATCTGCCTTTCTCCATCTCCTCAGTGCTTGCAATTGTGTGCCACTACACCTGCCCTTTCATGTGGGTACTGTGTGTAGTGAGTGTGTGTCTTCATGCTTACATAACCAGCACTGTACAACCAAGCCATCTCCTCAGCTCCCAGTGTTTTTAAATGGCCTTGAGACAAGACTTTCCTTTAAGAAGTGATGGTGAGAGTCATCTGTTTTTCTCAGTTATTATTCTTACAGTAAAAACAAGTACTTAACCGTGTCAGATCGCGCCTCGACTCCCTACTATTTTCAAAGGAAGTTTTTTTTTAATTATTATCATAAAATCTTTTCATCTTAGAACTACACTCCATTCTTCCAAGTGAGGAAACCCAGAAGCCCAGAATGAAAGGAAGCTTGCTCACGGCCACAGGCTACACAGTATACTATGTGTCAGAATTTGCACCTATCCCCTCCAATTTTCCATTCAGTGATTTCTCTACCAGATCCAATGAAAACAGTAATCAAAAAGCCACTGCAAGCTACACATTCCTGTTATCTGCGTAGTTCTGAACAGGATGTATCCTGTTCAGCTGTTTCTTTGCAAAATAGTATACTAGGCAATCAACCACTGAATGGAATATTCAAGTTAAAACCCATTTGCTCTCTCTGATCTAACTCTATTATAAATTTTTTTTAAAGAATGAGTCAAAAATTTATTCTATATTTCATCTTACAATTGAATAGGCTCAAACCAAAAGTGGTAAAAAGTCAAATAAATGCCCAGGGTTAGATGAGTAGCAAATATAGCAGGGATCTGAAATCACATGTTTAGCTGCATAACTGTGGGGTTACTTCAAATTTCCTGTCTTTGTTAAGCATTTTCTACAAATGTTTGATTCCATGGCATATATTCATATCTGTTTATTATTGTCCTCAACTGACAACATATTCTTTAAGTACAATGTGCTTGGCAAATATAACCAACGGGCAACTTGTGATTTCACACAAGAATACTTTCACCTAAACACAAGACTACACAAATCCTTAAAGTAAGTTGGAAACTTGCTGGATAGAGCAATAACTCACATTCATAAATCTCTGGGCTACCAATATGCTTGGCTACAATTGAAAGTAGCAGTCATAACCTGGTTAAGAAAGTTTCACAACTAACAAAGGACTGTGTTGGTCTGGTAAGTGGAGCAAAGATTTGCCCGGAGATTATGGTGTCTCATAGTGTGAATTCAGGCAGTGAGGAGTGCAATTACTTTCTCAACATGCAGATGAAGAGACAAGATTTCCAACATGGGAGCAAAATTAATTCAAGTCAGTGGTAAAACCAGGATGGATGAAACCCCAAGCTTTTGGGAGTCCAACCAGCTCCAGTGTGTGGCAGAGCAGTCTAAGTGGATTTACAAGCTACTGGTTTTCTTCTGAACTGTGCCCAAGAAAAGATCAAGATTCCAGTCAATGGGAAGGGACTTCCAGCTCAGAAAGTTCTAGCCACCCCAAAGTGCCTGGAAATGACATTGCAGTCTCTTTGAAATTCACCACCCCCGCTTTGCTAGAGAGGATTAAAAGATTATAATGGGAACTTCACAAAAAGTCACAGACCCAAGACCATGCCGCAACCATGTATGGAAGAAATCCTTCAAATAAGTCACTTGCAAGAATTTCCAGTCTGACCTCATTTATAGTTATTTTTATTATTTTTTTAAAAACAACATCTAACTCTGTAGTCCTGATCAACCACAAACTCACAGCAATCTTGCCTCAGCCTCTCAATTTGTCCTGGAATTACAAATCAACCATGTCCACTCTTCAGCCCAATGTAAGACTAGCCCTTCATGGTTACTGGTCCCACACATCTAAGTACTCTAGAAATCAAATCACTTAAGCCAAGACTCTCTAACATTATATTGCTTATTAAGAAAAAGAGAAATATTTATAATTACAGGCCTAGTTTTAGGAAAGGTAAAATGATACTGTCAAATATCACATCTTATTTTTTTAATGAACTGTAACTGGTCAATAGCAAATATTTAATCTTAAAAATCTTCATAAGTCTTAAAAAGGGAAACATTAAACCAGAGTGCCTGAAAGAATCTTGAGGCATAGATTGGTGAAATGAACATTTTAATCGATAAATCTTATTATCATTCCTTTAGATTGAAAAGTCAGAGGTAAAAACAAATAAAGCCACCCTCCAACCTTAGGACGTTTACTTTCTACAAGATTTCTCCAGCATTCTGTCACAGTGTTCCATATTTTATGGCTAACTCCCAAAGAATTATGAAACTCAATTGTGGCAAAGGGGTTAGCAAATTCTATTGTGAAGGTCCTAGAGAAGAGAATCTGAATTAGTTACCACAGAGAGGCCTAAGCAAATAAACACACAAACGAACAAAGGGCTTGGGACAAGACAAAGGAACAGCCACAGGTCCTTGTGGTAGCCCGGTTACAGCAGCTCATCCCCTTTCCACACTTAACACATGCATGGCTACTCTTGGCTCCGCATCAGCTTGTTCGGGAAGTTCCTGCCTGCAGGATTGCCCTAAGAACTGCATGCAGTCAGTGTTTAAAGAACAGAGGAAATAAAACCAACAAATCCTGGCACAATTCCTCATAAGAGTTAGTCAAATATTAGAAATACTGTGCACACTGTCTAGCTGAAAATTGGCCACAGTTTTGAAAGAGCTTTGATTGTTTGCCACAAGGCAAGAGCCATGCAGAAACAGGAACGAAAACCAAGCCCGTTCACGCGTGTACTCACTCGGGGGCAGCTTGTGCCAGGGGCAACAGGGATGTCTCTCTGGGGCCTCCAGTGGGCTTCAGCCATTGATTGCTCTGCTTGTATTTTTTAATGAAGTCCATCAGAACAGCCTGGTGTCCAATTTTCTTTACCAGTTGCTGTATCATCCGATCATTAAGTGCCAGGAGTGCGGCTCCGCTGACTTCTTCCTCTGGGAAAAAGAGAGTTAGCTTTCATATCACTTCCCAGGAAAACATGGGCATGGAAAAATAAAGATAAAACTAGTTCTAGTAGTAAAAGGATCATCTAAGCTTGTGATGGCAGTTACAACATTATCTGTCAGAACTCTGAAAGTGCATAGTTTCAGTTGATGTCTGCTGCTAAGAAAATACCAGAACATGGAGTCCCAATAAAAACTTTTTGTTTGCACATTAGCACCCTTTCCCAGGCCAATTTTAACAGTCAAAAGAAATAGAAGGTCTTTGGGAGAAGCTATTTGTATAATACCTCCTCGTTGATATTTAATATTGGCACATCCCACACTGTATAAAACACATGTGATTATGTAAGACAAAAGAAACATACAATGTCTGTATCAAATGTAACTCCCAAGAGTTTACAGTCATCTAGAAATAGTATTCTCATCAGAGGATGGTAGATAAAACTGGAAACTGCCCCAGACTATAGGGAAGAGATGAAGTTCTTCATCCAAACAACTCCTTTTTCCCAACAGGCAGACACTGGGCAACACAAGCAGCTTTCACAAGAGAGGGCCCCTGCACAACTACACGGCTCAAATCAAATTCACTGAAAGAATAAACAACTCACCTTGAAACCTGGGGACTAGCTCACCTAAGTTTTTCTCCACCAACCACATGCAGACCTGATCAACTGACCACGTTTCCATTGCCGGATTCTTGTCAATAAACCTGTAGAGTGAAAGGTAAAGATAGCTTGCCTGCCTGCCTGCCTGCTTTCCTTCCTTCCTTCCTTCCTTCCTTCCTTCCTTCCTTCCTTCCTTCCTTCCTTCCTACCTTTCTCCCTGATTTCTGGTCCTTGACTTTTTTTTTTTTTTAAATAGTCAGCTCTCTACTCTGCTACACTCTTTCCAATACTTAGCTCTTAAAAATTAATATTTTCTTTTTTTACAATGCACATTTAAAAGATGCTAATAAACAAATACTTGCTCTAAAGATGGATTTTAGTCTATTGCCTAGTCTCATGTCTTCACCTTCTCCTACTTTATTTCCACAGGCATCCCTCAGTTTAACTAACAGACAGCCCACACCGTACAATGGCACCCAATCCTGTACCATTAACACCCAGGTTTCTTCACAAAGAACAGAAAGGTGTGAAATCATCAGGAAGTGGTTGACATTTACCGAGGGGTGGGCAGGGGAGAAAGGAAAGAAGGATCAGATAAAAGCCTGACTGCCACAGATGAGTAAACCAGGATGGCTTAACCCTTTCTGCTCCCAGCTAGGAAAGGGGGCTTCCCATCACCCTGGCAGCTTTGGGTTAACAGAAGTCAGTGCCAGCTTTCTCAGGGAAAGATGACTTCTAGTACCATTCTCCCATCCTTCCAGTGTTCCCCTTGAATATTCTATTGCGTTCTCAAGTGGTACCAAACACTATTGTAACTGGTAAAGCAGCTAGTATCATTTTCGTTTTTTAGTTAGTTTGGCAGATTCAATATTAGGAAATAATTAAAATGTTAATGTTGTCGAAGTGAAACAAACAAGCACAGACTTGGCAAGGTACATTTTTTTTTTTTAAAAAAAAATGGGTCATAGCGTTTATTAAGATATAAATTGAGGAAATACACTCACAAATACAGAATGGAGTAGACAGCTGAAGTCGTCCTCTGAGCTGACCGGGAGCAAATCCACCTGGCAGGCAGGAGCAGGGAGAAGGGGCATGTGACCCTTGTCCCTCTCCTTTTAAGAGGTCATGTACAGCGGCAGGAAGCACCGCCTCCTTGAGGCCCTATAGCCCAAGGTTGGGAAGGTGTATTCCTGACTACTCACCAAACTGGCATGCCACCAACCTATCCTACCAACTTCCATGATTTTCCCATTTTCCCAAGGAAGGGCCTTTTCTGTCTTTAGAATTTAATACAAGGGACTTCTAAGGAACTGATAGAAACAAAAAACAAAAGCAAAAATATCCTAAAATATTTTAACCTTTCACCATTATTTCCAATATTGACTTTTATTCTAGATGATTTATCGCTTCACTATATGATATACTAACTGCATTATAAAGACAGAGGGAAAGGTCCCCTTGGTGGAATTGGAATTATTGGGAAAGATAGGAAAGATTAAAAAAATATGTATTAGTTTATGTGTTTAAATTTTATTGGTGGAGGTTTTAAAAATGTGTGTGTGTGTGTGTGTGTGTGTGTGTGTGTGTGTGTGTGTGTGTGATTTCAAGTTATAGTTACCAACATCAGACTAAGGATGGTCAGAAGAAAAAAGATGTACCCTTCATTCAGGACAGTCTGACAATAACAGACTTCAAAAGCAATTTCCTAGAAAACAAGAAACTTCAAGGTAACAGGCCACATCCTCCTAAGTATACACAAACATCGACTGGAAAACCGAAAACAAGGGTTAAATACAGAAGAACACCTTTTGAATTTCAACACCGGGTTTAATTTGCTTCAACAAACAGTAGCCACAGAACTCCTCCCCCAGGCTAAGCAGCAATCGCGGGGTGTGAAAAGTCATTATTTGCAAGACTCTGGTGTAAATTAAAAATCACACCTTTCTGTCACACTTCTGGCTTCCTTGTGAAGAGTTAGAGTCAGAAAAAAAAATAGAAAAGTAAGAAAAGAGAGAGAGAAAAGCAATCTCTAAACACCAAGATTAGGTGGTATGCAGAGTAGGAGGTCCTGCCCTGCAGCCAGCCATTGATAGGAGAAAGGAAAGAAAAGTAGTACTTGGAAACACAGGTATTTTTAGTTGGTAGGGGCTAGGTCTAATTCTGCTTCTGGTAAAAACGCAACAATTATTGAATAATGAACTCAGACAAATGTAAGAAAATAAAAACTGGTAGTTTTCACTCTGGTGTTTCTAAGTATCAAATGAAATATGATTGTTGCCTAGCCAGTTCAACACTGTCATGTTAGAAAAAGCACTACATCCAATGAGGGGGGAAATGTATCAAGGAGCTCCAGGTTAAGTTTCTGAAACCCTGGAAATACATCAAAAGACCAGGGCAAATACTGACTCTAAATGCTTACTTCACACAATAGCAAGAAAATAAAGAAGAAAAATTAGTACCATGTGTGAGCATACCAGCCAACAACTCTAATTTGATTAAGTTTTGCTTCCATAAAATAAATTTGTATAAAATATTAAAGGGGGTGGGCCTATCTAATTAAAGCCAAAAAGAGGTAAGATTTGAGGTAAATCAGCCTACATAAGAGGGAATTTTATTTCATAAATTTGTTAAACTCCAAGGAAGATAATAAAGTAGACTGCTGTGAGCATGACTTAGAATTTGTAATATAACACAGAAGTATTAATCACAATGGAGCAGTTTTTTATATTTTAATAAAATATTTAAAAATTTTGCCTTTTTTTTCTGTCTTCATTTTTTCATTTTCCTGCAGTCTAAAAGCTGAGACAAGAAGATTGCTAGGAGCTTTGCTGACACAGCATGTGTCCTCATCTGGAACAGTCCCTCATCCCACCCTACAAAGAGCTTCTAATTTATGGACATAACAAAACAAGCCATGGAATAGAAGTAACCCAGGATGCAGCTGTCATACAGTCCAATGTCTAGCCATTGCATTGAGTAGCAGTCTTGGTGGCATTTGAGATGACAGCATCATGGTACTCATCAGTGTTGTACCTGTTTCTCGAAACCCCCAGAGACCACCAAGGAGCCAGTTTCCTATGCAAGCACATAAGGATCCTTTTATTCAAGTTCAACATGGGCTACCGCATGGCAGATGGAAGGAAATGTGGCAGCAGCCACAAGCCCAGGTGTGGAGAGTTTTTATAGGGAAAAACCACAAGCCGGGAAATTACATGCTTGGGATTGGGTAGAAGGGATATGGGGCAAGGCGATTTTTTTTTGAAACTATTGGTCTAGACTTTGGTTGTGAAACCACATTTGAAACTACTGGGTTAGACTTTTGGTGGGGAACCACAACCCGTTGAACAGGATAATCTGGATCTTGTTAAACTTTACTGCCCTGTATCTGTTCAAGTTGCCATGGCACATTCCTGAGGTCCTTCCTGGAACTGAGTACAGCAGGTGGTCTGAGATGGTGGCCCTTTCCCTAAGATGGAGCCTGTAAAGTCAAGTCTAGGTGGTCCTTTCCCTAAGATGAAGCCTATAAAGTCAAGTCTAGACCTTCACAATCAGCACCTTATTTACTTGGACCAACGTTCATCTCTCCTATCACTAGACAGGATGAACTGCAAACTGGAATAGTCAACTAGAATACTTTCTTACTTCAGTTATCAAAATGTTTGCTGCAGATAGCTCAGATCAGCGTGAGCAGATACACAAAGGTCTTACCAGAAAAATAAGATGCAACATTAACAGAGAAACAGAACAAGGCAGGGCCAGTTGAGATGGGGAACAATGTTGGAAAACACCAAGCTGCTGAGTTTCCCCTTAGTGTCTGGGAAATGAAAAAATCTTGATCTGGAATGTGATGGTAGATGTAATTTAAACAGTGAAGGAGCTGGGAAAGGTGTGGTCTCTGAAAGTAGATCCCTGCTTCTGGAATAGGAGCCACATGGTAGACAGTGTCATTTGGAGTTCTGAGCTGTTTGCAGATAGGCTTAGGCATGGGAGTGTCATTGATTGAGAGAGTGTTTCATCTTTCAAAAGATTATTTAGGCAGCAAAGTCAGAAAACTGCAAGAAAGAATTCTTTCTTGAAGCAAAAGTCACACTTGCTAGAAGAGTTTAATTTCCCCCGGCATTAATATAAGTATCAATTTTCAGTCATTTATTTAAAGTCTCGAACTCTTATAGGAATAATATTTCATTTTTCCCCATTAATTTTTGCCAGAAAAACATCAACGACTACAAAGCAAGCAGACACCAAGTCAAACACATACACTCACTGAGGCTGCTCATGAGGCAAAGGAACTGGCCAGATTTTGTACACATGAGTGTCTGCGATTGAAGGCGGTTGGTGAGATAACACAACAGAAATTCATCTGTATAGTCTGCACAAGACATTAGGCTAAGTTCCCAGCCCCCACGTAAAAAAATTAATGATGCCTCAATGGTACAATTGTAATTTTTGATTTTGTAAACAACTAAGTCTTTGATAATTTTCTTTAGCAGATCTTATCAGAGGAATCTTACAATTTACCACTTGTGTGAAATCGAGGGAGAGGAAAAAGAATGAGCACAAGAGTAGTTACCTAATTTCATTTATTTATTATTGTATGTGTACCTGTGGGGGGTCTGTGGTGAGCACACATCACAGTGTGCAGTGGAGGTCACAGGCTGACTTTGTGAAGTGTTTTTCACCTTCCACTTTTACATGGGTTCCAGGGATTGAACTCAGGTGGTTAGGCTCCCCCTTCAATTTTATATTCTTACATTCACCGAGGAACAATCTGGAAGGTTTAACTGAAACAACAAATGAGAGCAGCCCTGAGTAGAGTCTCCAGTCACAGACGCCCAGGGTTACGTGGCCTTTCCATTAAACTTGTTCCTTCCTGCTTCTGGTCATGTTATGGTTAAAGCTCAGGGATCAGGAGCACTGAATAAATCTTCCTGGCTCTTGCCAGAGACATAGCTTCAAACTGCTGTTTGTGCAGTCAGTTCTTTCAAAATTCATTTATAAATTCCAAGTAAAGTCCTAGTGTTCATTTGGGGACAAAAAAGAGGCTGAAACTCTTTGCAGAATGACTTTAGCTGCTGGATATTAAAACGTATCCTATAATAAATTGTAAATACATAAATTATAATAAAGATACAAGTCGTGTAAAGGAACAAAGGGAAGCAGCATTGAAGTACAGGAAGCTGAGTGGGAATAGAGAAATGGAAATTCACAACTGGGAGAGCTAAGACCACTATTCAAAATCAGTGTTCAAAGAAGGCATTACTCAACACGCTTTGTTAAGGCAATGCTCATATCACCTAAAAAACGAATAAATTACTCAGATGAATTAAACATTTAAATGGAAAATTAATTAAAGTGACTTAAAATATGATTACATAAGACAAAAGATGGATATATCTCACTAAGAATATATTTATATATATAATACATACATATATATGTGAGTCCTTAAAACCAACAAAAGGATAAATATGCCAATAGATAAAAATAAGAATATATAACTTATGACCTAACTTTTAAATATAAAATATCTCGTGTTCTTTGTAATAAAGATAATTAATTTCCACTTTGATTTATTCCTTTTGAAAAAAATCTCAGCAAGGGTTCAGGTCCTAAGTGTGTCCATGCATTGTTAGGGGAATAGAGATCGGTAGAGCTATTCTGTCATGTTATTTCCATTTTATGGGTAAAATTCCTGAAACTTTCAGAGACAATTCATGTAAAATTCTAGAGCTTGTGAAAGAAAAGTGGTTTTTAATTCTAATCTAACCAATTTTAAAACCTATCAATATTCCCAAAAAAACATTCAAAATATTCCCACCTAGTGACCCGGAGTTAACATTTCTTAACATTACATAAATAAAAAAGGAACACAAGGCCATGTGCCGTAGCAACAGTTAGAATAGCATGTTAATTAATCAATGAATGGAATATTGTGCAAATCGTAAGTACTTTGGAAAAACACAACTTGAAGAAACAGCCTCGAAGTATAGTTCAGGGACAATACATCTAAAATAATGTGATCCAATCTTACGAAAATAATAAAGTAAAAGTATGACATCACTCTGTACCCTGCTACTCTTGTCTCGTGGTAGGCTCTTCCCATCTGATTGTTTTATCCTGGGTGCCAAGTTCCATCCAGAGCTACGGAAGTACTTAGAGCAGTGGTTCTCAACCTGGGGCTCTCAACCCCTTTGGGAGTGAATGACTCTTTCACAGGGGTCACCTACGATCATTGGAAAACACGGATATCTACACTATGATTCATAATAGTAACAAAATTATAGTTATGAAGTAGCAACAAAAATGATTTTATGGTTGGGGTCACCACAACAGGAGGAACTGTATTAAAGGGTGGCAGCACTAGGAGGGGCGAGAACCACTGACTTAGTGTCTCAGGGCAGCACCAGTTTCTCCAGCACAGGGTTCAGTTCCTTTTCCTGAGTTTCCTGTGTGGGAGTGCGCAGAGGCTGGCTCTTGTTGTGGGGAGAGGTACTACTAAAGAGGGTGAGATCGCTGTTGACCCGCGCTGCTCTCCCTATTGAATTAAGGCCTTTATTTTTTAAAATGTATTTTCTAGCTCATCTCATATGAGTCAGCTGGGGACTCTTCACGAAAACATTGACTGTTGACTCCCAATACCTCTCCCAAAAATATTGTGATTCAGTTGGGTTGGGGATGAGTCCTGTAACAGTCCTTAGAGTTTTATAAACCTAGGTATGTAAAGTGCACATAAGAAACTGATTATAAAGTTGTTTTTCTCTGTGGTCAAATATATAAAACATGAAATTACTGTTTTAACCCTTTGAAGTAAATTCACATCACTCTGCAAGCGTCACTGTTCATTTTTAAAACTTTGCCATTGAAAACTCTGTTCATTGGCCATAGCTCCTAATTTCCAGCCTTTGGTGGCAAGTACTATACTTTCTGTTCCTATGAAATTTTAATTTAAAAATTTTGAACAATTTTGTTCATGTATGTACTTGTGTTGAACATTTTAATACCCGTTAACCTGTTTCTGAATTTCTTCTTGCAACAAGACCCCTCCTAATTTGCTTTTTTTTTTTTTGACCCACTGAGTTTAATCATGATTGCTTGCAGGAGGAGGAGTTTATTTACTAGAACATGGGCAACAGATTAGTGACTACATTGCTTAAGGCAATGATACCCTTTTCTCTAGAACCCACTAAAAATAATAAGGATAGGGCCTCCTGAATCCCTCCTCTATGCATGATGAAACAGTGATAGGATCAGTTTAATGCAGGTCTTGTGTGAATAAACATACCTGCAGTGAGTTCATGATTGAATCTGACTATTCTAGATTTCAGACAACTAGAATCATATATATATATATATATATATATGCTATTTGCGTGTCTAGTTTCTTTCTCTTTTTTTTTTTTTTTGAGATAGCTTCTGGCCTAGTCACTATTCTAGTGTTGTGAAGCGACACCATGACCAAAGAAACTCTTCTAAAAGAATTCATTTAATTGGGGGCTTGTTTACAGTTTATAGTTTCAGAGTGTTAGTCCATTATCATCATGGCGGGGAACATGAGGGAGACTAGGGCTGGTATGAGCTTTCAAAAGCTCAAAGCCCAGCCTCAGTGACACACTTCCTTCAACAAGGCCTTGTCTCCTAATCCTTTTAATCCTTTCAAATAGTGCCACTCCCTGGTAACCAAGCATATGAGGGCCATTCTTATTAAAACTACCGCAGTGTCTTATATAGCCCAGGCTGGTCCCAAACTCACTATGTAGCCTTGTTTTGAACTTCTAGCCTCCACTTTTCCAGTGGTGTGATTATTAATTATACCTCCATTATAAATTATAAATTACACCTCCAGCTTATGTGCTGCTGGGAAATGGTCCCACGGCCTCACATTTCCTAGAGAAGCACTTTACCAGCTGGGCTGAAGTCCTAGTTACTTCACTTAGAATAATTTCTAGAAGCTTCATCTATGTTGTCAAGTATATTAGAATCTCCTTTCCTCCAAGGACTATCTAGTAGCCTATCACATGTTTTATCTGCTACTTAGGGAGGACATACTTGGGTTGGGCCCCCTTTTTGTGTATGATGATGTTACAGATATCCTACAAGCATCCCCTGAAACTCCTGCTTTAGAAATCTGATTTTGTGTGTTTTTAGTTTTAGGTTTTGAAACAAGGTCTCCCTTTGTTAGCCCAGGCTGTCCTGGATTTCACTCTACCACAAAGACTGGCCTTGGATTTGCAGCCATCCTCCTGCTAGGTGTTTTGAATGTAGGGATTAAAGGCTGAGCCAGAACAGCTGTCTCCATAATCTGATGTTAACACTATAGAACTTACACTAATTGCTGGTACACTCTGTTTCTTGCTGCATCAGCAGCATAAGGGAAGCCATGTGGATGAGCTGGAAAATCCTTTTACTTCCTAGATGGAGAAAGAATTTCAGGAGGGCAAAGTGTCTCTACATATAACTAGCGAAATAAAAATACATTTAAAAATGTTTGGGTGTATATGTATGGCATATGCATGTTTCTACACGCGTGTACAGTTGTGCTCATGCATGCACACATTCACTTTGTACCTCTGTCACCTCCCACCTTATTTATTCATCTACTTTCTAAATTTATTTATGAGATGGGCTCTGTCGCTGAAGCCAGAGCTCACTCTTTTGTCTGGACTTTCTGGCTAACAAGGAGTCGACGTGCCTCTACTTCTGCACCTCCCTTGGCTGGGGCTGTAGGTGTTTACTACCACGCCCGACTTTTATATGGGTATAGGGCACAGAACTCAGGACTCCTGATCGTGCAGTGAATTCTTAACCCACTGAGCCCGAGATAAACTTTTACTGTGTTGGTCAAGCAAAGAAAATGAGTTGTGTTTAGTGATACCATGCAATAAAGCCTTTTCAGAGCAATAAAAGCTAGCAGCTCTAATGGGATGGCAACTGTGTCTGCTCGTCTTTATGTCTGTGTGATGAGCACTTCAACACACAGCAGCCTGGTAAAGGATGTTGTTCTGTTTCCTTTCTGTTACTCTGACAAAACACTGCCACAAAAAGCGGCTTAAGGGAAGAAAGGGATTGATCGGCTTTTACTTCCAGGTCATGATTTAGAAATTGTGAGGGTAGTCAGGACAAAAACTCAAGATGCAGGAACCTGAGGCAGAAACCATGGATGAATGCTGTTTACCCACTTGTTCCCTGACTAATGCTCAGTTAACTTCCTTATATACCCTAGGCCCAGCTGCCTAGGGATGGCACTGCCCACAGTGGGCACCATCCATCATCAATCAAGATAATCTCTTACAGATGGAGGCAATTTTTCAACTGAGGTTCCCTCTTCTGAGGTGACTCTAGGGTGTGTCAAGCTGACAATAAAAACTAACCAGGATAGATACTAAGTTAAGATTTCAAGCAGAGACACGTGCAGCAGAATTACTGTGTGACTGTGCTCTGAGGAAAATTCTATTGGTGTCATATGTACTGGGCCAGATGTCTATGTGATCCCAGAGGTGCCTGAGCTTAGTTAACCAGGTAAAGCGTGAGGACTCCCTCTCACCCACTTTATTGTCGCCCTGTGCCTACAATGCTGTGCCTACCCCACGTGGGCTCACTCTGGAGAAATCCCCTGCCTGCAGAAGTTCCTCAGGGTGTTGGGTGAGAAAGGGGAGAAGGACGCTTCCAAGGAGAGTCTGAAGTCAGGGAGGCCTCCCTGGGCGCCTCCAACCCGGGACCATTTCGAGACTTTACTTGTGTCCTAAGTTCCAGCCTCTTCCAGATTTCTAGAGACATCAAGCAACCTATCATTTAAACCATCATGCTCTATTTTTTTCCCCATATATACCATGATGAGAAAAATCTGAAAAGCACAGAGCTAGGCTGGAAAATGGAGCTTAGAAACACAGGAATAGATGGGCATATGATAGTTGGGGTCATACCTCTAGCTGTATGTCCATCTGCAGGGAACCACAAAAAATAAACAGGCACCCAGCCTCCATACTGGCTGCTAAGTGGGTCACAGGCATGAGTATTGGGAAAAGCTCTCCAGATGAGGCTAGCATGAGTTGGAGTTCAGAACTGACGGTGTGAAGTGGACCAGAGAAAGCATGGACATTCAAAAACAGACTTTGCCGTGGAGATACCTTACTAGCTATATTCAGGCAACACAAGGAAGGGCCCCTGGGGCCTTCAGGTAGGCAGTGTGAATGCTAGTGCTGAATGAAGGTCTTACTCTGTGTGTCTGGGCCATTGTGTCCACATCCCTCTTCACTGTCCTCTGTCTCCAGGATGGAATCTGGACTCATTGCTCCTGGGGAGCAATGTCATAACAGAAACTGGAAATGATTATGGATGTTTCTGATATTTTTAGGCAAAACCCAGAGCCCAAGAAGAAGTTGAAGTGTTTGTCCGTCTTAGAGAATGTCCTGACTTGGAAAGCCTCTGAAGGACAAGCATCTTGGCCTCCTTGTAGCACTTCAAAGGAGGGAGCATTCCTGAACTTGAATCTGCATAGGTCTGGGGTCCTGGAGGCCTTTGGTTAAGTTTCTTGTGTCTCAGGCTCAAGGTGGATGCGGGGCTCCCACCCCTAGTCAGGAAACTAGCTGTAATTGACACAACTTGCAAAAGAAAAAAAAATTAGTTGTCTTCAATGGATTCTCATGAATCACATTTTAGGGTAGGCTCCATGCCCAGCAGTAGATGGCCAACACAAAACGAACTCTGTATTTTATAGACTGTTTCATATTGTGTTTGGGCATTTTTTTTTTTTTTTACCTTATTTGATTTTTTGCTTGTATATTTTGGTTTCCAGGTTTTGTGTTTTTGTTTTATTTTTGGATGTGAGTTTCTTGGTGACTTTTTTGTTTGTTTTTTAAAGAGAGAGAGAAAGACAGGACATAGAGTTGGGGAGGTAGGGAGGTGGAAAAGACCTGGGGGGAAGTTCAGGGAGGGGAGAATGATCATGTATAAATTTTTTTAGTTAAAGAAGAAAGCTTCTTGTGCCTAAACATGGCCCATATGTAGTAGTGGGGTTCAGTAAAGACAGTGGGTATTGTGACTGAACACAATGTGTCCAATAACTAAAAGCCAGATTGCCCCTGACTACTGTCTCCATGCCAAGTCCATGTCACGGAACACATGACTTAGTGACAGGGAGTAAGACAAGGGAAATCCAAGTGAAGTGAAGCTCCTTGTTTTTCTCATTACTCGGGTCAAACAGACTCCAAACGTCATATGAAATCACTATGAGACGATAAAAGATTTACAACTTGCACTTTTATGTTAGTGGACTGAGATTTATACCTGTGTGCTGATACTTCTTAAAGAATGAAGTCATAAAGTATTAGGAGAGATTGGAGGTGACATGGTAGGAACTGGGTGCACTGTAATGTCATGTTATACTTCTATGATGACATTCATCATGTAGAAATAAAATCGGTTATTGATCTGTGATTTCCCCATTAAGCTGAGTTCTTCCAGGGCAAGCACTGTTTGTTATCCAGCAATTGGATTCTCAGCCATTACTGCTATGCCTGGCTCCTAAGAAGCCCTCAGCAGATGATCTGCTGGCAGACTGCATAGGAAACAGCTAAAAGAGGAAGTGCAGAGCAGAAAAGTCAGCAGACCTCAGCCAGAGACACCATTAATGGTTATCAAGTGTCTAACTGCAGACTCTGGAATGTGGGCGAGCTTCACAACTGGGGAATCTTTGTCTAGTCACAGTTCACAAGATAGTCATGTACATGTGCAAGTAAATCAGATGTTTACAATTCACTGAGATGTGTGGTGTTCTGTCTCTCTTGTCCAGTGTAAGTTATACAGAACAATGCTGATGGTCAACTAACTAAAGAAAAATGCAGATTTATTTCCACAGAATTTTATGAGGTCCAGTACTCTAATGTGACTACTTTGAGTCTGTCAAAAGAAGTTATTCTATTGGGACTAGAGTGGATGTGTACGCAGTTGAAAGTTTTCCTGTGTCCCACCCCGTCCCATAGCTACTCAGACCCAAGTGAACACACAGAGGCTTATATCAATTACAAACTGGATGGCCTATGGCTCAAGCTTCTTGCTAGCTAGCTCTTACATCTTAAATTAACCCATTCCTATTAATCTATGTTTTGCCATGTGTTCCATGGCTTACCGGTCTGCTGGCATGTTGTTTCTTAGGTGGTGGCTGGCATCTCTCTCTCCTCTCCTTTCTTTTCCCTGTATATTTGCCTGGGTTTCCCACCTGCCTCTAAACTGCCTTGCCATAGGCCAATGCAGCTTTATTTATCAACCAATCAGAGCAACACATATTTACAGCATACAGAAAGACATTCCACATCTCGTGTGTGTGTGTGTGTGTGTGTGTGTGTGTGTGTACACACCAGAAGTTAACTTCAGGTTTTTAAAGATAGTTCTTTCTTTCTTTGGCCTGGAATTCCTCAAATAAAGCTAGGCTGATTAACTCAGGGATCCAGTGATCTGTGCTTAACCAGCCTTAGACAACAAGTGTACCATGCAAACCATTTTTTGGGGGGGAAGGTAAGGGGCTCAGGTCTTCATGTTTGCAAGGCATGTACTTTTTTTGACTGAGCTATCTTCTAGGTCTTATGCTAGAACTCTTGCATTCAAAATATTTGCACCACAACTTCAAGAGTTTTGTACCACAACTTTAAGAGGTACATGATACAAGTGGTAAGCAGGCTGAGGCCACCCCAGAACAGCTAAAACAAAGAGAATTTGTCATGCCACTTGGATCATGCTTAAGAGGTGACTGGCTGATGCACTTTGGGGGAAGCTAGCTTTTGTCTCCTCTTGGATACACAACCATGGGACCTGTCTTGTTTAACTCAGGACAAGAGGGGTCCTTAATAAATGTTTGTTGAATAAACATCGCGGTGTGTGGTCTTGTATTCTAGTTGAAAAGGTCTTATTAACATCTTGTGGTCAAGAGAAAGAAATATAGGTTGTGTGCCTGCATGCAGGACTTTTACACAAGTTGACTGACTGCTGAAAACATTTGAAGCCTGTGAAATTGAATCCAGGAAAAGCGCTTCAATATCTTCTCCATCAATTCAGCCTTTGGCTAGGTTTCATTCAACAGTATTAACGATGGCTTAATAAGAGAACAAAGATCTCAAAGACCTTACAAGGGTTGAATACGAATGTGTGCATTTTTCTTTTATTTCTACTTATCGGAATAACATTATCAGTCTAGAAAATATCGAAAATATATAGGACGCGGGGGAACATATTTAAACCCCACAACATTTATGTTTTAATACTGTGAAGACTCAATGCACAGTTATATTTGTATTTTTCTTGGGTCACTTTTCTTCATAGCAAAAAATAAGGTAAAGGAGTGGTTGAGGAAAGACATCCTAACAACCTCTGGCATTCACACATGCCCACACGGGGCATGCATACACACATGTACATACATGCCCATTCAGGCACATGCATACACACATGCACACATGTATAACACAGATACTCATATGAGATTAATAATGAATAAATAATATGGTGACCACCCTGTTCTCAGATGGCTCATAAATGGTTCACCTATTGTGAAGGTAAAAACAATTATAAACATTTTTATTCATTTATTTGTTTTCATGTGGCTTTTTGGAAACACCCCACAGAATGGTCCTATGTGGTCGTATAAACTAAACTAACAGACACAGTGGAGCTTCTGAGCTATGAGAGTCTTCTTTGTAGTGTTGTCCAGCTTTGCAGCCCACGGCCACAAGCGGTTGCTGAGCACTTGAAATGTGGGTAATGTGACTAAAGCAATTTCTTTTTAACTTTATTTAATTTTAATTAAGTTAAATGTGTCACCACAGCAACGGATTCTACAGGGGCATAGTTTCTGTGTCATTAAAACTTTAATTACAAGGAAGGAATAACAGAATTTGTCACTGCCTACCCATAACGTATCAGGCTTTGAGGAAAGCCTCTTGTGACATACAGAAGCATGGAGCAACAGAGGCCAGGAGTTGCAGGATAAGCTCAAAATGGAAGTCTTAACCATGAACTGATGGCATTTGATATATTTGTAATATCTGCACCTTATACTGTAGCGGAGATCACACAGGAATAAGTTCTATTCTGATTGCATGAGTTCCCAAGCACGACCATGTGAGGCATCTACAACGCGGCAAGCTAATCCATTTACTCTTTACCATGGCCTCTTCCTGCTTCGTTTTCTACAACTCTCCAGGCATTTCTTTGCATCCAAATTCTCCAGGGATCTGCTTCTTGTGATACAAAAAACTGAGAGTACTACTCGCTCCAAAGCCATACCCATCCATCTGTATAATTGAAAGTGTTATTTCCCAAAAGCAAATAGTTCAGGAGGTCAAGTAATGGAGACAGACAACTGAAGTTCAGATCTTGGTCCCCGCCATACAAGGATGTGTGGCTTTGGACAAATTCTACATCCTAAGGCTCAATATTCTTATCTGTGAGAAAGAAAACTATCAACTTTACATGACTCACGGTAATGCCCCAAATCAGTTATCAATGGCACTTAGCATATGTTGATGCTTTAGTTGATTATGTATTTTAGTGATGATGTGGAGTGCACTCGGTGTCTGGTAATATGGTCTACTCTGGTATCAAAATGTGATAATACACAAAAAAAAGTGAATCATCCAGTCAGTGTCGGAGTTGTTTTTAAATAAATATTTGTGTGTGTATATGCATGAGGAGGCTGGATAACAGCCCTATATAGGTGTTATCCTCAAGAATGCTGTCCACATCCTTTGAGACATGTTCTCTCATTGGCCTACAGCTTATCAATTAGGCTAGACTATATGGTCAGTGAACTCCAGAGACCCTTCTGCCCCTGCCCACTGCTACAATTACCATGCTAGGGGCTGAAGAGATGGCTCAGAGGTTAAGAGCACCGACTGCTCTTCCAGAGGTCCTGAGTTCAATTCCCAGCACCCACATGGTGGCTCACAACCATCTGTAATGAGATCTGGCACCCTCTTCTGTATACATAACAATTACCATGCTATCATGCAGGTTTTTAGTGAGGGCATTGGGGATTTGAACTCAGGTACTTATTTATTTGGAAAGCAGGTACTTAACCAACTGAGCCATAACCTTAGTCCCTAGGGTGTTTTTGAGTTCTCCTTAGGTAGGCATTCTTGACTGAATCATAGCAAAGCTACTTCTGTCACTAGGGAAACCACAAGGGTTTAGCAGCTATCATCCAGGGACAAAGGGCAGCCAAATTCTCTGTCTCTGTGACCCAGCCAGAAAGTACACGCATCAGGCCCATAAAGCCTTTAATCACTGGGGCAGTAGGGCATGTTATGTGTACTCAGGGTCCTCATTCTTCCTGCCCTCTCTGAATGCTTTGGTTCCAAAAGCCAAGAAGGAAAATAAAAACACAAGGAGGACTATATCAATCATAACACAGCAAAACTATAGAACACCAGACATTTCCTAGTGATAGTTTGGCCATATTACATATTGCCGAGTTAACACAGAAGCAGGACGAGGGTGGGCATGTGTGTAAGAATCTTCTTTAAATTCCAAACCTAATTTTCACGCTGTATCTGAGGGGAAAATTCAGACAAGCCAGGGTCAAAATGACAAACCCAAATCCTTCCTTTCCCCTGTTTTTCTAAAAGACACAAGCACCTACAACCAAGATCCATTTGCTGCTAAAATCCAAGTGGGCTCATGTAGAGTAAACAAGGCAATTTGCCTTCATATAATACCCAGGATTCCCCTTTTCTACAAGGGCTCGGAGTCACAACAGCACAAGGAATTATTCTTAGTAAGTTCTTGCCGAGAACAGAGATCATACAGGCTGCCTGCGGGCTTTGATTGGCCCTGTGAACGCTGTTAGGAAAGAGAAATGGTCCTTAAGCAGACATGTCATTTTGATACAAAGTCCTTGAAAATTAGACGACCTTCGCCCTCCGTCTTGATTGTTAATGATCATTCAGGATTTAAATTCGGAGCTGAAAATGGAAAGGATTTGATTTAAATTTCAGATTAACATTGTCCTCTCAGCAATCTGCCAGAACGGTGAATGGGAAGCAAATGAGGCCGTCAAGGGTCCCACACTGAATGGAAGAATAAATGTCAAGTATCTGGTTGAATTTCTACTCAATAGCTACGTCTTCTGAAGGAATCACTTTAAAAATCAAGATTGGCTGGAAGGTGACATTTGCCCTTTGGTGTATGCTGGGAGATTTTGAAACTTAAGAAAAGGTAAACCACAGAGCCTCTTAATATCTGTCACCACAGAAGCTAACTTGCTCAACGTAAGAGAAACCCAGGGTTCACCATGCATATATAAATTTAATTTTATAGATTAATTTTATAGACCATTAATCTCTAATATAAGCTAATTGCTTTTAGAGTAAAGTACATGTTATTTTCTTTGATAATGTGGAGTTGGGCCAATGAGCTGGCTTAGCAGTTAAAGGCACACATAGTAAAGGGAGAGAGCTGACTTCCACAGGTTGTCCTGCGACCCCCACATGTGTCCCACGGCAAGTGTCTGTCCACACACACATGTACACACAACAAATAAGGGTAAAAAAGATACAAACACAATTTACGGATTGTGGGTGCTAGTACACCTCAGTGCTAGTATACCTAGAATGCATGACACCAGGTTCCATCTCTAATGCTGAATCATCATCATCATCACCATCATCATCATCATCACCACCACCATCATCATCATCATCATCATCATCAACAACACAATAATGAGTAAGGTTGTGTATATCTTTCAATATTCCTTAGAACCCTAATACTATTTCAAGTCTTTATAAGTTTCTTCCATGATTGTTCAACACTTTTTTTGGAGGGGTAACTAAAATGTATTTATTTATATTTACTTAATTCTATTTCTATATAAACATAGGCCTGTCACTTGCTATGATTTGGATGTGCCTTATCCCCACCAGCATGCATATTGAAATGTAATTTCTCACCATGGCAGTACTGCAAGTTAGAGTCTTTATGAGATATGTCAAGAGGGCTGGCACTTTTATCCTGGAGTGAGATGGGGCTTCTGCAGCTCCACTTTGGTCCCTGAGGAAGGTTCTTGAAGAACAAGGCCGCCCTTAATATTTTTGTCTCTTCTGCACATGTCTGCTGGCCTTTCTGTTATCTGCCACAAAAAGAAGGAGCTTGAGGTTCCCTCATAAACCTTCTGTGTGTCTAGGTCCGTAGCTCCCAGAACTATGACAGGAAATCAACCTCAATTCTTTATGAATCACCCAGTCAGAACATTGTTACCTCAATAGAAAATGGGCCATGATAGCCCTTAAAATATCTGAATGCCTAAAAGAAATATCTTTTAGGAGTGTAATTATGTGAATTTTGAATCATTGACAGGAAGAGATTATGCTCCTTGGTTATTAACTATGTTGACTCACTTCCCATTACTGTAACACATGCCTGAGATGATCAACGTTAAAGTAGAAGGTTTGTGCAGATGGATTTTTCTTTGGGCTGCCAGCTCACAAAATATGACATGGAGACTTACTATTAATTATGAAAACTCGACCTTAGTTTAGGCTTGTTCCTAACTAGTTCTTATAGTTTAAATTAGTCCATATCTTTCAATCTACATTCTTTTACCTGGCTCAGTTACCTACTCTGTACTGCTTATCCTGCTTCCTCAACGTCTGGCTGGCAACTCTGCCTTCTTCCCAGCTTTCTCTCTCTGCCCAGAAGTTCCACCTATCTCTTCTTGCCTAGCTATTGGCCATTCAGTTTGTTCTTTTTTCTTTTTTCTTTTTTTTTCGAGACAGGTTTTCTCTGTTTAGCTTTGGCACCATTCCTGGAACTCGACTCACAGAGATCCACCTGCCTCTGCCTCCCACGTGCTGGGATTAAAGGTGTGCGCCACCGCCACCCGGTGGCCGTTCAGTTTGTTATTGCACTAATCACAACAACACACCTTCACACTGTGTACAAATATCTCACAACAGGTTTCGTTTTGCTCACAGTTCAGAGGTCCCAGTCCATGATTGCTGATTTTGTCACTCTGGGCATGTGGTGAGTCAGAAAGACAAGAGAGAAAACATGGCAGAACAAGGCTAGTTATCTCATGGCCAGGAAGGAACAATATGTGAGGAGGAAGCTCCAAGGTCCAGTGCTCTCCATGGACCCTCATAGCTCTCCCTGGGGCCTGCTTCTCAAAGGTTCTGCCACCCCTAATAGTGGCCATTTGGGGACCAAGTACAAACAGGCGCCTCCAAGCAAACACCCAAAATCAAAGTTAGCACCCAAACACCCACTCATAAACACCACATAACATAGTTCATCTTTTTTTAAATTAATAAACATCAAAATATTTCAATATTTTTGAATTAGAAAAATATTCACTTGATAAATAAAAATATCGGGGGGGGACGACACTGGGAAATGGCTCAGTCTGCAAAATGATTTTCTTGGAAGCTCATGGACCTGAGTTTAACCCTCATATCCCACATAGAAGAGCAGGATGTCGTGGTACTTGCTTGCAATTCCCGTGTTGGGGCTGCAGACAGGCAGATGTCTGACCTCAATGGGCAGCCAGCCTAGCCTAATTAAGGAGCTTCAGGAAAGCCGGAGACCCTGTGTCATGGAACATGGTGGACGGACGGCTCCTGAGAAATGACACTCAAGACGGTCCTTGTAAGTAAGAGCAGTGAAACCACTCAACAGACCTCTAAGTGCCGAAAAACAGTTTATCAGGGGACAAACGGCAGGGTTGTGTTGCAAGAGTAGCTTGAAGAGAAAACAAGTGGATTTTGTGTGGTGGTCAGCAGGGTGGGGTCTTTGAAAACATGCTCATCACCGTTCAGGTTAATCAGGAACCGGATGCCCTTTGTCCTGGGCAGCTGAATGATGAGGTGGAGAAGGGAGGTAGCGGCTTTCCTGATAAACAGAAACTCGCATCACAAGGTGTCTGAGGACTGCTGAGTGTAGGTTTCTGTTTACCCCATATGAATCCTTTTGTTTACCTAGTAAGAAACTGGCTGGGGTTGGGACATCTTAGGACACTGTCAGCCGCACCGCCAGTTTGGGGCCGACTTTGTGACCTAAAGTCCTCTAGACTTCACGGATAAATACACACACACAACTAAAATAAATAAAACAACCCAAATAGAAATGAAGGAGACTTTTTGTTCCGGTTCTGCTCCATCGGGCTAATTTCCTCTTCTCACAGGTAATTATTTCATTCTACCACCATATGATAAAACTAATATGTTTCCATCCTTTTCCTGACAGTAGTAATCCAAATCTGTAGCTAGTGCTTTATGAAGAGTAAGGTACAGAAATACATCCTTCTCAGAGCACAGAGCATCTTTCTTTGCTACAGCTGAGAGGTGCATTGTGTGAGCAGAGCCTCACCGACCAGGGCCTTGGGGTCCCCAAGGGTGGTTTCCAAATTCTGTTTGGGCAAGAGCACTTGAACTCATGCATGATAAGAAATAACTATACTGACTATATTCCTAGGCTTCTTTGATTTCATTTATTTATTTGTTTGTTTGTTTGTTTGTTTTTAAGACAAGGCCTTGCTAATTTTCTCAGGCTGGCCAAGAGTTCACTCTTTAGCCTAGGAAATCCTTGAACTTGTGATCTGTTTTCCTCAGTCTTCCAAGACACGGTATTACAGGCCTGCATTGCTAGACCCAGCTCTAGACTCCATTTCTTCTCTCCCTCCCTCCCTCCCTTCCTCTCTCCCCCTGCCTCCCTCCCTCCCTCCCTCCCTCCCTTCCTCTCTTCCTCCCTTTTCTTATTGTTTTGAAACAGGGTCACATGTAACCCAGGCTAGACCTTCACATCCTGAGTGCTGGGTTACAGGTACATACCTTACTAATAAGAACAATGCTTCATGATAGTATATGTCACTTATTTCAAATATGGGAATTTGTAAGATGAATTCCACAGACCTTAACTGCTTGGATCAAAATGCCTTAGTCATTTTGGCAGACATTTTGGAAGGATCCTCTAAATTGCCTTTTGCAGGTTTTTATTTATTTATTTTTATTACTACCAGAATTCTGGGAAAGTAGCTCATCACCTTCATCCTTCTTTCTATTGGAGGTTGAGAAACCTTGGGATTGGAGGCTTTTTAAAAAACATAGTTTGCAAAGAGTCAATTGTTTTACTATGATAAAGTCAACCGCGTGTTCACGTATTCAAGATATGTTTCCATTTACTTTTACATAAAAGTCACACATCTTTATTAGTTCCGGTGATTATTGATTTCCAATATCAGAGAAACTTCTTTAAAGTAACTTTTTAAATGTTTAAGTGTTATACAATAAGCTATGCATTCAAAAATGAACAAATAATGAATTTTGATGACCATGAATGATAGCCATGAACAGTAGTGTCCATATCTCTATGGCGTCTTCACCATCACCATAGTACATTCGTTCCCTGGATTGCTACTGAATCTCCATAACAAACCCGACCCAGGAAGAAAGCTGACTGTCCTGAAGCTCAAGCAGGAACAGTGCTGGGAGGTCTGTCCTGCCACCCACAGAACCGCTGGCCAGCAGCTGGCTGTTAGGGGACTGGTGCTTCCATATTCGCACACTGTTAGGTGAGGGATTAGAAATGAGCTTTTCTTTAAAAGGCAACCTCATGTACTTTTACAAACTGTTTGAAATAAAAGTGAATTTTAAGAGAAAGTGGAGAAATGATAGTTCTTTGGATTGAAAAACCAAATTTCTATTTTGGCTTTATCACAAGCATATGGAAACGTATTATTTTTAGCTTAAAGAGCTGCTGCTGGAAAAGGTATATACACATGTATATTTCCATGTATATACCTCCACCTAGCGCACTGTGTCAGTTGCTATAAATGCAGCTTTATGTAAGCTATTTTACTCGCCTATATATATGTAATCACGTTACTTTCTGGCAGGACTAACCCACACTGTATCCAGTGTTCTGTGCTTTCTACAAACCAATTCCAAGTTTTTATGTTGAATTTGAAAACAATAACTTGATTTTCCACTGTGCTCAAACACGTGGTGAGTGTTGAATTAATATTGTCCTCTTTAATGATGCAATTTTTCTTTTGAATTTCTGTCCACTGATCTGAAACCCAGACCTTTGAGTACAAGATCTCTGTTGGACTGAAAAAAAGATAACGGCAGACAAAAAAAAAAAAAAAAAAAAAAAGGGAAGATTTTCTACCTGGACCACGGCCTTAAATTTACAAAACTGCACCTAAAGCTGTTAAAGCTATGAGGTTTGAGGGCTCAAAACATAAAAAGACTTTGGAATTGAATGTGAATGTGTCGCTTCCTTAGAAGCAGAGCAGTTACTATTTGATGCCTGAAAACATTTGAAATACAGAGGCAGATACATACGGTTATAGACTCAAATTATATAGTGAAAGCTACTTTTTTCAGTTCACATTTAGGAATATTCATACTTGATAAGATTAACATTTACTGAGTGTCTTCTGTGTTCCAAGTACTGTAAAAAGTGACTTACAGGCATTAAAACGTGACTAACAGGCATTATGCCAATTAGTAATCTAGGTTGTGGTATGACTGTTCATTTTATAGTTGAGCTGTAGTAATGTAGCCAGCTTACAGTAACAATCATCTAAACAAGTACTAGATTAAATGATAAACTTCAAAAATGCTCAAAGTAATATGATAATGCTATGATAGATTTAAAAC
>CABHPH010117095.1:0-29292 GCA_902168325.1 Peromyscus nudipes | reverse complement strand
GTGGTGGCGCACGCCTTTAATCCCAGCACTCGGGAGGCAGAGGCAGGTGGATCTCTGTGAGTTCGAGGCCAGCCTGGTCTCCAAAGCATGTTCCAGGAAAGGCACAAAGCTACACAGAGAAACCCTGTCTCAAAAAACCAAAAAAAAAAAAAATTATAGTTTAATATTGGGTGTTAATATGGTTTTGTTGACAATATCTGAGTCAATATGTATTTTTATCTGCCTCAGTTAGAAATGGAACACATAGAAGTTTGACAAAAAAAAAATAAAAAAAAGTGATCTTAAAATTATTAAGATCTTTGAAATATTATTTCATAATTATAAGGCATTTTGTCTACTGGAAAGAGAAGTAGACTCATGTTGCAGGATGAGTAATAGAACTGTGTGAGTCACAGTATTTTAAATTTTCTCTATCAACGTTAATATGACATATGTAGACAGACATAAATACAGACACACATAGATACATACGTATATGTGTTTCTGTTCTTCCATTCCAATAATGAGAATATATGTATATATATCCTAAATTAACATGCACATATATACACATTACTCTAACTACAATAGCATGAATGTCTGTCCCAATGTTTCTTCCTGTCATTTCCATCTACTCCTCAGGAAGGCACAGGTTGTCACACCATTAAAGAAGTAGTGTTACTTCTTTAATTTTCTGGAATGGTATAATTTAGTTTATACAATATGTGCTATGTTCAGGATGTCATCATTGTGTGTAATTGATCTTATCACTTCACAACAATTGTGATCCTGTTCTTCCATTCCAATGATTAATAGGGCCTCTCTTTAAACTTGTACTGCTGAAGCGATCACTAGAGTATCTGGCTTGGGGTTCATTTTCTATTTCTTGATTGACTATTGAGCTTGGCTCTCTAATAATCTTCCTGACAATATTGATGTTTTCTTTGGTGAGACATTGCTTAAACACTTTGTCAAGTTTTAAATTGCATAATTTGTTTAAATATTGAGGAATGTATAGGAAATATAAATTATTGTATTATATATATATATATAATAGACAATTTTATATTGTCGAGTTGTACTTTCATTATTATTACAATATTTGTCCAACAATGACAGTTATGAATTTAGATAAGATTAATTCTTACAACTTATTTAATCTGCGATCATGAGTGTTTCTCCTATGTTTTTTTTTTAAGTTACAGAATTTTGAAATTTACAGGAAGGATGACATTGCATCTTCTCAGCATTGTATGTGATAGGAGGTATTATAAGATAAGATTAAATAATATAAAGTAAGTTTTGTCAGTAGATTATTGACTGAAAAATAAAATTAATGTCTAGAATGTTCCTAGATATCTGTAATAAAATTCAATACATGTGTTGAATTTAATATGCTTTGTTAAATAATTCTCTGAAAATTTTTAACTAACTCTCCCATAGTTTTATTACATATGTAATGTTTTTAATAAAATTATCTTCAATTATCCTTCTTCAACCCCCATAATCAACTAAACCTTTCCTTCATAACAAATCCTACTTTTATTTTTTGTTGTGGGATGTTCTGTATGGCAAATGTGTTAATAAATAGAACACTGATTGGCCAGTAGCCAGACAGGAAATATAGGCAGGACTAACAGAGAGGAGAATTGAGGGAACAGGAAGGGAAGGGAGAGACTGCCTGCAGCGGCCCCAGGACAAGGAAGATGTAAGTAAGGTACCAGTAAGCCACGAGCCACGTGGCCAAGTATAGATTAATAGAAATGGGCTGAATATAAGAGTAAGAGCTAGACAATGATAGGCCTGAGCTAATGGCCAAGCAGTTTAAATAATATAAGTGTCTGTATGTTTACTTTATAAGTGGGCTAAGGGACTGCTAAGGCTTGGCGGGACCCGGGGAGAAAACTCCAGCTACAATTTTTATGGTTCTTTATTTAGTTGTTTCACCCTTTACATTGAAGTTTAAAGATGTAACTAAAAGAATGAAAGTGATATAAAATATTAACTGAGTTGATAATCTGAATATATAGCAAGATATTATGACTAAGTTTACCAATAGACTAAAAATACATATAAAGAGAAACAAATGCTCATTACTCTTCCATTTATTTTTTTAAATTATAATTGAAAACATCAATGCAAACTAAATTTTTTTCTAATTTCAAAGTCATAGCTGTAACTATAATATTTAAGATCAGGTTCATAATACTAAGTAGCACAGTTGCATTCTTAATTTTCTAAGATGCAACTTTACATGTAAAATATAGATAACAAATTCTAACTTAGAAATTGCTACGAGATTATAATGCATTTCATGGGAAAAGTCTAAAATATAAAATTGCTGAAATTTATTTGAGCTGCATTGGAGATGCTGCTCTTTTTATTTTGACATGATTCATAAATATGTACCAAATATAATAAGCTGTGTGTACTTTTTGCAAATTCAAAAAACATATAGTATATATAACCAGAAATAATAGCAAGCATCAGTGAAGATTGTAAATATTGAAGGCTTACAATTATGTTCAACAAAGTGGCTTATAAATTGAACCTGCTCTGTAACAAAAAGGGGCTCTTTTAACTACTAAAACATTACCAAATGTGAACTCTGCTCTAGAGGATTATTACTATAGCCACTACTCCTCAAATACAAAGTTAGAAATATGTAGACAGATTAAATCAAACAAAAACAGCAGCAAAACTAATAACTGTTAAACAAAAAACAAATTGACAGTCACTGATATTAGGTTTTATGAATGAGATCCAAATAACATTAGCTTTCAAAACTACTCAACTGATTCAGTCTGCATGGAGAACCATCACTTTGGAGTACTAATGCGTGTTCAAGAGGTGCATTTTAGTCAACTTCTGACTACATATGAGGCCAACTAATTCAATTTCTATTCACTATTTTTCTGTGTTCATTATACAAAGTTTTACGGAGTTTTACTGTTTTTATAGCATGACTGAAAATACTATAGAGTTCAATTCAATCCTTAAATGCCCAGAAGAGTAGATCTAAGGTATTATATATGATTTCCTTTAAAACCAACATTGAAAATTACACAGTGACCCATCCAAAAATAGTTCAGAATATTATTTCTGCTGTTGCTCTTACTGATATTCTAACTATGATAATGTCTCTAGGATCATAAATGAATAATTTTACTAAAATTTTTCATTATGAAAGATTTTTCTGTATATGTCAAGTGGAGATATCAACACTATTGAAGGAAGGATAGAATAAGCTCATTGCTTTTTATCTAACACAGAATATTACAGATTAAGTCAAGGAACTCTTTCACTATTGTCAAGTTTTATTATTAGAACATGAGGTATATGTGGGTCTGATATAAATGTGTCAACTACTCTTGTAACCAAAGGCCTGAGAATCATGAACAGCAGCTACTCATGTGGATTTCAACATGTTAAAAATATTCTCAAACATTGCTTTAAAACACAATAAAGCTAAGACCTGTACCGTAGCAACTATTGGAAGAAGAATTTGTACTCCACAGTACGTATCATTTTCTGAAAAGATGAATCCCGTTTTTACCTCATTTCCTGTGATTCATACAGGCTCTATCTAAACTTTAGTGAAACACTGAGACCTGTGTAGTGGTTCTAGTCTGCATGACTTTTGACCAAGTAATTAAGGAGGACTAATAAAGAGTTATTGCACACCACTGTAGGCAAATAAATGTGAAACGCCAGAACCAAGTCATCACTGTTCAATGCTCATTTTATTGTTGTTTTGTATTTATAGGAAGTAGAACTGTTTATATCATCCTGATGTACAGATGGGAATAAGTTATATATAAAACACTTAAATTGTACATGTATACTTTTTCAGATTGTACAATTATATATATATGTATATATAATTTGTGTATATATATGTATGCATGTGTATATATCACTCTTCTTGTCCAAGTCTTGGGAAGATCAACAGGCTGTAGGAGACTGTTTTCAGTATTGTCTTATGGAATGTAGGGGAACTAGAAAAGTCCTCCTAATCACGTTCCTACTATCCTCAGTAGGCAAAGCTATAATCATCTTTTACAGAACATTCATGGAGAATTTAGAAGTAATTATGAAGAAAAGGTCATCAGCACTGAGAAAGACTGAGCAGCATAACTACAAATCCAGCCTAATACTCCAACTATTGTGACTATTGGAGGTATGGGGGAAGCCCTAGGAAGTATGTGTTAGGTTTAGATTATAGGATATTGTTTAACTATCCTTCACAAACAAATAATTACGCTATCACTTTGAAATATCTAAAGTTTACTATTGAAAACAAGAACAAAGTAAAAAGGAATGTCAGCTTACAAATCCATCCTGTGTATTCTATGTTCTTGCCTATTTCTTAGAAGTCAAACAAAAAAAATATGCTTCAAAGTGAATAAGTAAGCTATGTCAGGAACAAAGCATTTAATATTTTTTGAGTGTGTATTCAACACTTTGAAACTCAGAGATTGTTTTATTATTATACAGCTTTGTTCTGCCAACATTACATCCAATTTTGCATTTATTTTTTTCAGTGACTTAAATATTAGTGTTTTACTAAGAAGTTATAAGTAACTTGTAAAATTTATTAAGCAAAGGATTATGCCACTTCGGTGAACACCTTATGATAGCTTTACAGGGTTCACTTGATCTATGAGTTTAATCTCAATCAGGTGTTATGCATAGTGAGCCAGAGTCCAAAATGAAATTCACATAATTCCAAAAAAAATCATTAATTGTATATATACTTTGGCCATAGGTACTGGGGATCTAAACTTGGGATCTTTTGTTTGTACAGCAAGCACTTTGTCCCCTAGCTAATCTTCTCTGGCTCTGTATTCTACTTTTTAATGTGTTGTTGAAATATAGTGTGTGATATATATTCCTTTATATATACTTTTTTTTAATTATAAATATTCCATTCTCACATCTATAGAAATATACCACTGTTAATTTCATCAGGGTATGTATTGTTTTCTATGGAGAACATTGAATTTAATAATGAATTCAGTTATATCAGTATGTAGAGTGTTCCTATTATGTTCAACAACTATTAACACTAACATCTTCGTGATAATTATACAGAAATGAAGAATGATTTCTGGAGTTGGATTTTTTCTAAAACTTAGATCTCAAATCAGTATAAAACAAAATATACTATAACAGAGATTAATTTAAAAACTAAGGCAATTAAATGTCTGTATCTTCACAAAAAATCAATTAGAAAGATGCCAATATTTATTTACTAGACTATGACAGCCTCTTTTTCAGAAAAATAAAGATAGGTGATGTGTTGCTGCTATAGTGTAAGGTGATTGAGAATTAACTTTATGTAGAGAATATTATATTTATTTCATTCTGCACAAAAGAGAAAGAATATATGAGTCAAAATCATAACAATTAAAATGTGAGATAAAAATATAACATATATAGATTATTAATATAAATTTAAATACTGGAACAAGTAAAACTTTTCAGGCAGTCCAGCATTCAATAAATTGCAGAGAAAGCAGGAACATATTATTGTTAGCAGACTAAAGGTGTTTGTGATCATATACCAAAACACAGAGATGAATGATCTCAAAACATATCAACTAGTATTAAAATTTACAGACTGTTCAAAATGGTGTTGGAAGGAATAGCGATGTCAGGATAATCTGAAAGTTGACCCCTGGCCTAGGCCTAGGAAACAAGCCCATCACAGAGTTAATGGGAAAGCAAAGTGATCCCATCCTTCAATAATTGGAGTAATTGAATTTGATACTGAAATACAGTATTTTTATTTGCTATTAGGAGCTTATCTGCTTTCCTGGAATGAGGAGATAAGATGAAGGGATTGTGACAGTTATTTTACTTAACCTATAAAATCTGACTGAACAAGAGAGAAGTGTTTTCAGAGAAAACTGAAAAATAGTAAAAACTGATTCTTCCCAACTGGTCTAGTTTTATTTGTTCTGTATTTTCTGGTGAATGAAGGAGGGTGGAATCATTTTGGCAACATACTATGAAAGCCATTTAACTTTTTAGTGTGTCCCAAAACACATAGATAGACTTAATCATAGGAATAATGTATGTTATTAGTGCCAATAACTCCAGACAACAATGCTAACTGGAAACTGGATTTATATACAGCAGTTCTATCCTGTGTCTACCCCATACTTCAATGAGTTCCTTATGTTATAGAAAATGAGAAAACTTATGAATTATATGCATATGTACTATTTTTCCTTTTGTTTCAATAAAAAAAACCTTACAAAAGCAACATTATGAATGAAGTAATGGTTTATTCTGGTTCAAGGGTACAGTTCATCTGAGCAGGAAAGTAAACACAACAGAAGCTTGACATAGATTGGTATTTTGCATCTGAAATTAGGAAGATGCACAAATGGTTATTTCTCCTTTATTTAGAATTGGAACCTAGACTGTGCAGTGGCCCTTCCAATTTAATGTAGGTTGTGATGGCTATTCTTGATTGTCTGCGTGACCATCTTGGGAATTAAATAAAACCCAAGTGACAAGGTACACCTTTGAAGAATTTTTCTTTTAATTCAATCAATTGAAGTGGAAGACCCAGGCATGTATGGGACTAAGTACTTATATCCTGTCCAACAGGTGAGAGAGACAGAGACACAGAGAGAAAGATAGAGGCTACCTGTGTGTGTGACATGGGCTCTGATACCTCAAATACTACCCCAGTGACTTATATCCTTCAACAAGTCTGTGCCTACTTAAGCAACTCCACACCTCCTAATCCTTTTCAAACACTTCTTCTATTGAATGTTAAGGATTTAAACATATGAGCTTATGTTGTGGGATGTTTGATTACAATATGAAATTGCCAGACTGTGTTAACAAAACCTTGGATCACAGGGTGGAGCTGGTAACTGACATAAGAATTAGCCATAGAGGGCATGGAGGACATACAATGACAGATAGAGAGATCCAAAGGAAGGAGTAGAGATGAACTTAGAGGTTCCATGGCCTTTTTTTGGTTTATGATGTGTGGAGAGACTCTTGCTGGGTCTCAAGCTGTAGCATGAATCTTAAAGGGTCTTATTAATAAAAACAAACCTAGAGCCAGGTATTGAGGTGAATGCTGGAAGATCAGAGAAGCAGAACAAGCCACAGCTTCCTCACCTTGCCAATTCCTCAGCTGATCCTTTTTCCTTAGACTGGAAGCCTCTGAGTTCTCATCCAAATGGATCTGAGCTGAACTGCTTCTCAAAAGCCTGAAAGCTTAACTAGCCAAATGCTTCTAGTTCCTGGTCTTCACACCTTATATACCTTTCTGCTATCTGCCATCACTCCCTGGGATTAAAGGCTTACTTCTTGGGATTAAAGGTGTGTGTCACCATGCCTGGCTGTTTCCAATGCGGCCTTGAACTCACAGAGATCAAGAGGGATTTCTCCCCCTGGAATGCTAGGATTAAAGGTGTGACTGCCACCATTTTCTAGCCTCTGTATCTAATGGCTGTTCTGTTCTTTGACCCCAGATAAATTTATTAACGTGCACAATATTTTGGGGAACACAATACCACCATATCTAGGCAAAAAGGAAGGGCAACTGGTGGCTTCTCAACTTCTCTGATCTAGTAGGTTTTAAGCCCAACACCACCCTCCTGATTGTTTATTGGCAAATAGAACAACAGATTAAAAACACTTGGTACCCAACATGTGACACAAGGTCATGAGGCAGCTTCTGAAGCCACAACTTCTTCCCACTGCCACAGCTGCTCCTCAGGTGGCTTCTCTCACTGCAGTCCCCCTGTGTCAGCTCTCCAGGCTGACTCCAGTGCACCCCCTGGAGCTACAGCATGTGCTCAGGCTTCTGCCTCTGTTGCTACCACAAGGCACACCTCCTACAAGTGCCTCTCAACCCTGCCACTTCAGCCATCACAGGAGATTTGGTCAGATACATGGAAAATCCAAAGAAAAACATTACTCACTTTAAGAATGGGAAATATTGCCGAGAAGGAAATTGGGACTCTGAATAGTGCCACAATGGATGGCTTGAAAATGGAAAAAAAAAATAAATGAAGGGATAGCTGGCTTAGCTGGGATTGACATAACTCTAATTATAATAACTATCAGATTTATAATTTAAATTTCCTGGGAGGAGGGGACTAGACCTGCCTGGGCTGAGTCCACCAGGTTGATCTCAATCCTTGGGGGAGTCTTTGCCCTGGAGGAGATGGAAATGGAGGGGTGGGCCGGGGAGGGGGGGGTTGGCAGGAGGGGTAACGGGGTGACCTATGACTGATATGTAAAGTTGAATTATATTGTAAAATAAAATAAAATAAATTATAAAAAAAAAATTTATGCTTAAAAAAGTGGTTTGATAGCTGTGGCAATAGGAAAATTTGACTGATAAGATACAAGCCTTACACTTACTATTGATAAGACACAAGCCTTAGATAGAGCTACTAATGAAAATAAAAAATACTCAAACACAGATAGAGGAATTTAGACAAGAACCTACTGGACCGCTGCATGATGAAGCTGAAGACAGGCAGCCCAAAGTTATAAGAAAATCAACCTTAGTTTATCTAGTTACTGTCCTCTGACGTATATAACCTACATATGAGGTTATGTAGAAGGAATCCCATTGAATTATTAAATTTGCCGGGATTAAGGAAGAAGTCTTTACATATGGTATGCACTTATCCTAGTTGAGTCAGATGTTAAATTCACTGGCAATTCAGAATAGAATTATCACCCAATACTGGAAAAATATAGCTGCAGCAATATTGGAAGCTGGTCCTCAGTTACAATGATGAACATGGTGGACAGAGGAGTCTGGGATCATAAAACAATGAAATATGGCTAGAGACATTATTATTTTTTAATGTCAGCCTCTAGGTGAAGGTCAATATGCTGAGTTGCAAAGACAGTGTGAATTGAATGATGACATCCTGGCCTTATGGTTCTTAGAATATTTAAATTCTTGGGACAATGTTCAAGATCAGGAAAGTTGTCTCAGCCATTTAATAAAATTACACAAGGCCCAAAAGAAGCCTTACTGACTTTTTTTGCTAATATTGACCTCAGCTGTAAATAGAATAGTATCAGATCCTTGAGTCAGATTAACTGAGTCTTTGGCTTTTGAAAATATTTATTTTGAAAGCAAGTGGATGATTAGGTCTTTAAAGACAAGATCAGCACCAGTAGGTAAATAGATTAGAAATACAGCTGATATCAGTTCTCATGATTATGATACTACTTTCGTAGGAGAAGTGATTTTTGAACGTTTTAAGATAAATCAAAATGTCAAATGATTTAATTGTGGATAATAAGGTCATATGAAAAGGGATTATAGGCAAGGCATTCCTAGAAACCATGATTTTACTATAGAAAACACAAACAGAAGGTCCCAACCTTCTGGAGTATGCAGAAGATGTGGCAAAGTCCAGCATTGGACTAATGAATGTAGATCAACAAGGGACAAGCAAGGTAACCATCTGCCATCAGGAAACAGCCTGGGAAGACACTGATAGGCCCCAATATCAAATTTGGTTCAATCATTCCCTACCAACATTGGAGGAACTCATCCACAGAGCAGTTAAAAGACTTAATGCCTGTTGTTAAAAACTATACTGATAAGGTGACATAACAGCTTCAGTGGATAAAACAGAATTTTCAGGAGAGACCAAGTATTTTGGCTAACTTCTATAAATGATCAAAGACTAAAGATAAAAATACAAGTAAATGGCATTGTAATTGAAGAATTACTGGACACAGATGTGATGTAAAAACAATTTTGCCAAAACCTTGGCATCCAGATTTGGCTCTTGAAGATGTAAGTATTCAGCTTTCAGGGATGGCAACTTTACGTGAGGGGAAAAGTAAAAGGTGGATCAAATGTTCAGAACAAGGAAAACATGAAAATTAAAGTCATATGTGAATTACATAGCAATGAATTTATGGAGAAGAGAATTTGTTACAGCAATAGAAAACACAGGTTAACATTCCTTCAATCTCAGAAACAAACCATACACTAAATAATGCTTCTCAGAGAACTACTAAACGGTATTATCAAGAACAATCACAGACTGTTCAGGTTATAAATAAACAGGGCACATCAGCTGTTGGTCTTTCAAAAGACCAATATAAATATCTTTGAAAACTGTTAACTGATAAATCTGGATGGGTGGAACAATGGTCTTTCACATCAGAAAAAATGCACATACATGAATAGTTGGTATAGTCTCAGTAATATGCTCAACATATTGAAGAAACAATCAGTCCTTGGAATTCTCTTGTATTTGTCATTAAAAAGAAATTTGGAAAATGAAGAATGGTAACAGATCTGAGAGCTACTAATAAGGCGATCCAGCTAATAGACTTTATAGGCTGGAGTGCCCTTGCCTTCCTTATTACCTAAAGGTTTATCTATTGTAGTGAATGATTTAAAATACTGAGTTTTTTCTATTATTTCTTTTTTTTTTATTTTGTAGATGAACAGTCTTGTTAAATAAGAAACACAGAGCCAATGCATAGATGAAAGCCCAAGAGATCAGAGCTAAAAACCTTACCCTTCACTGTTGCTGTTGTCCTCTTCAGCAAGAGACCTACTTCCTGTCTGTTTGTCTTTTTTATAGACTTTCTATTCTGTCTTCTCATTGGTTGTAAACCCAACCACATGATCTCCTCGTCACTGCCTGTCTGTACAGAACTCCAGGTCTTCTATGGTTGGTATTGAGATTAAAGGCATGTGTCTCCATGCTGGCTGTATCCTTGGACACACAGAGATCCGCCTAGCTCTGCCTCCCAAGAGCTGGGATTAAAGGTGTGCATCACCACCACCACCACCACCACCACCACCACCACCACCACCACCACCCAGTTTCTGCTATGGCTTGCTATTAGCTCTGACCCCCAGGCAACTTTATTAACATACAAATAAAATCACATTTCAGTACAATTAAAATATCACCATATTATTTTATAAATTAATTTAATTTTACATATCAGCCACAGATTCCCCTGTCCTCCCTTCCCCCCACCCCACCCTCCCTCCAACCCACCCCCTATTCCCATCTCCTCCAGGGCAAGGACTCCCCTGGGAATTCAGCTCAGCCTGGTAGATTCAGTCCAGGAAGGTCCAGTCCCCTCCTCCCTTCACCCAGGCTGAGCAAAGTGTTCTTACATAGGCCCCAGGTTCCTAACAGCCTACTCATGCACAAAGGACAGGTCGTCATCCCACTGCCTGGGGGCCTCCTAAACAGTTCAAGCTAATTGACCGTCTCATTTATCCAGAGGGCCTAGTCCAGTTGGGGGCTCCTCAGCTATTTCTTCACAAGAACAGAATAGATAAAAATAAAAATTGCCTCCATGGTACCCACTTAAAATAATTCTCAACCTTTTAGAAGATACCAGGTAGGGTCTTGCATCAAGGAATTTTAAAGAGATCTATTTTTAGTCAATATTTTATACAAGAGCCTTTAAAAATAATTCATAAACAGTTTCCTCAATTTATAATTTACTATTATATGGATGATATTTTACTGGATGTTTCAGATGCAGATTTCTTAGAAAAAAAGCTTTTATGAAGTAAAGAGAATTTTGTCTTGTTGAGAATTATAAATTGCTCCTGAAAAAAATGCAGAAGAGATTCTATTAATTACCTAGGTTATAAAATACATTTGCAGAAAATTCAACTGCAGAAAATAAAAATTAGGAGAGGTCAACTATGAACTTTTAATGATTTTCAAAAATTATCAGAAGATATTAACTGGCTAGGGCCCAGAATGGGAGATAAGTAATTTATTTGAAACTATATAACATGATAATATTTAAATAGTCCAAGAAAATTACCAGATGAGGCTGAGAGAGAATTAATCCTGGTAGAAAAGAAATTACAGGATGCACATGTGGCTAATTTGGATCCAGAGAATGATTTTATCTCTATTCTCCTACAGAAATACATATGAAGACAGAAGATACTATCTTAGAATAGATCTTTTTGGCACACAGAATAAAACATTAAATATCTATGAAGAAAAAGTATCTGAATTGATTTTGAAAGGAAAATTGAGACTTTCAATTAGCAGGAATAGACCCAGCAGAAATTGTAGTACCTTTTACTAATGATGAAATTGCCCCATTATGGGTAGAAAATTAACATTGCCAAAGAGCTTACAGTGATTTCTTTATGGAGAGGTTAACAACAAATACCCAAAATTTTAGAGACTTTAGTTTATGAAATAAATTAATTGGCTTCTCCCTCATATAATAAAGGGAACACCTATTTCTGGAGCCCTTCCATTCTCTATTCATGTAAATAAATCAGGAAAGGCAGATTATAAATCAAGAAATAAGTAAAATGGCTCAAAACCCTTATCATTTAGTTCAAAAGTCAGAAATATATGTTATTCTTGTGGTATTGTTCAATTTTCTAGAAACTCTTAATACAGCTACTGACTCTTAATATGCAGAAAGAGTTGGTTTATGTATTGTAATCAATTAACATATTCCAAATGATTTAGAATTAACTTTGTTATTTATTCAGCAGCAACAAATAAGCAGATGGAAACCATCCATTTTACATAAACCATATAATATCCCATACAGGTCTATCAGTCCATATGGAACAAAGTAATGATGAAATTTATTTGCTATTAACAGTAAATGTGCTGTGGGAGGCCAGCTGGGAGACCAGCTCCCACATTTTACCCCAGGATACTCTTGAAGATTGAGGGATAAGAGATTTAGATAGAAGGATACAGGGGAGAGAAACAGACAGAAATACAGGATAGTCTCATGAGGGCCTGTATCCTTATCCACTGTCCCCTCATGTCTCTTCTAAAGGCCAATTTATAGGAATGACAAGGGGTGGAGGAAAAGACCTTCCCCTAGCTCAGCCAAGTGTAGACTCTTTCAATCACTTAGAAACTATGCACATGGGCAAACAATCCTGTAATGCAGCTCTTCTGGGTAAAGCAAGGTCAGATCTCACTAGGAAACTTTTATGGGCCTCCACAATGTGTTAAAAGCCTCAGAGTTTTATAAAAAGCAGTATATTAATAGCAAAGGTTTAAATAAATCTTTTTTGTCTATCACATGGCAATAAGCCAAGGAAATTATAAAGAAATGTCCTAATTATTCCTTGTATAACCCAATCCCATTACCCATGGGAAGTAACCACAAGTTATTCAAAGAAGTCAAATTTGGCAAATGGATATGTTTCATTCTGCAGAGTTTGGAAATTAAAGTATGTGTACCATACCATAGATACATATTCAGAATTTCAATGGCCAACTGATTTAAGTTTTGAAAAGGCTGATTCTGTAGTTACATATTTATTAGAAGTTATGGCCATTATGAGAATACCTGTACAAATTAAGAATGACAATGTTCCAGCATATGTCTCTAGTAAAATGAAACAGTATTTTTGTTTTACATATTAAAATATAAGGCATGTTATAGGTATACCATGCAATTCTACAGGACAAACAGTTATAGAAAGATCTAATCACACTTTAAAAGACATGCTTAATAAACAGAAAGGAGTAATGAAGACCCCCAGAGATAGATTACATAGTTACACAGTGCTTTAGTAAATTAAAATTTTTAAATGCCAATGAGAAAGTAATGACAGATATTGAGACAAGATATTGGATAGAAAAAAAAAACAGCTGACAGAAATCAGCTTGTATATTTTAAAGATCTGTTGGCATCAGAATGGAAACCAGAATATATGTTACTTTGGGGAAAAGGTTTTGCTTTTGTTTCCACAGCAGAAGAAAAGCTATTGATACCATCAATATTGAAATATTGATAAAGATTATATTCAAGCAGGAGAAACATCCTGATTAGGAGGGACAATAGTTCATAAAACAGGTGGGTCATTCAAACCAAACTAACTTATAGGACTAATAAATGTATTTCATTTGGTCAGGTATGAAAAAAATACTTTTTCTCTTGCAGAAAAAACAAAACAAAGAAACAAAAAACATATTGCATTAACAAAGATATATCCTGCCAAAAAAAGGAATGCCTCAAAGTTAAGTTTGGGGCATGGTTCTATTTTTGTCTTTCCAAGAGAATAAAAGAATCCAATAAGATCACTGGACAAATGATATATCTTAAGAAGAAGGATGAATCACCATGAGAAAATGTCCCAAGAAAAAGAGTAAATTGGCCTAATTGTATAGCACACCTCCAACAGGGTAGAATTTCATAAATCCTCCCAAATGATTATTTTTGCTGCTTTCTACAAACCTAAAAGGCAAATGGGCCTTTTGTAGTCCAAATTCAATTAAAAATCAAAGCTGTATTTGGAGTTGGAGCATGTCTCTCTCCTCCCTAAACCCAAGCATGTTCATTTAAGGAAAATCAAAAATCTTGGTCTCATTTCAGAAGAGCCAGCTGGTATGGCACAGATGAAAACCAAAATTTAGTGGCTGGTCTATTGCCACTTATCTCACAATTTTTTAGTTTTATTTTAACACTTTAAATCATTTCTTCAGATACAAATATTGTCTCAAAATCTATTAAAATTGCATATTTTTCAGTTGGGATGTTAGCAGTCATACAGAATATTAATTTTAGAGAAAGACTTCATTTACCTTTCTGTAGATGTTTTTGGTTTGTGTCTGAAGGATGTAATTAGGAACTAAGTTTGTGTACCCCAGATGTACTTAATACATTGCGGTCCTCTAATCCTTAGGAAATCTGCTATATATGACATTTAAAATGTTTAAGTTTTCTGTAATGAACCATGACCATTCATAACAGTCACCTTTTAGATATGATTAGACCCTGCAATAATAAGTCCACCTGGACTGTGGTAACACCACTATGCTGACAAAAACCACCCAAAGGTCAGTTTCAGACTATAGACTGCTCAGAACAACTTGAAAGCAGTTAGTGAAGTTGATTCAGCCTCATAGACTACTAAAGACTATTCAGTGTTAGGGAATATTACTTTAAAGTATGTTAGTTTTGCTTATGTTGCATTTATATAACTCTGAGAAGCTGTATTACTGTCTCTGTCTAAAACACCTGATGGTCTAAGAAAGAGCTGAGTGGCAGGGCTGTCAGGCAGAGAGAATTACTAGAAGGAGGAATCTGTGGGAACCAAAAGGAGTAGCCAGAGAAGGAGAAGAATCCAGGGGCCAGCCACCCATCAACATAGCCAGATACGGTATAAGAAACAAAGAAATATGCAGGAATAGAAAAGGAAAAGTCGCAAGGCAGTGGTGGTGCATGCCTTTAATCCCAGCACTCGGGAGGCAGAGCCAGGTGGATCTCTGTGAGTTCAAGGCCAGCCTGGGCTACCAAGTAAGTTCCAGGAAAGGCACAAAGCTACGCAGAGAAACCCTGTCTCGAAAAAACAAACAAACAAACAAACAAAAAAAAGGAAAAGTCCAAAGGCAAAAGGTAGATGAGTTAATTTAAATTAAGGAAACCTGGCTAAATAATGAGCAAAGCTAAGGCTAGGCACTTATAATTAAGAATAAGCCTCCATGTGTGTTTTATTTGGGAGCTAGGAGGCAGGTCCCCAAAGAGCATAAACAACCAACATCAACTCAGATAAGCCCTGCACTTTCCCATCACACAGAGACTGGAAAACAAATAATAGAGCTAGGTCTCCAAGAACTTGACCATTATCCCAATTTTATCCCTAAAGATGTAATTGCCCCCAGACAACAGGAAGTAATTTTAAGAACATGGCACCCACATTCTCAAGAGATGGGGTGTGTGGTTTTTGGTTGTTTGTTGAGTTATGAATGTTTTCCATTGTTTAGGAGGATTAGTAGCAAGCTGTTATTAGTCATGGTCAGGGAGAAATTTATACAAATGTGGTTAGATTCATGGATCTCTTTCTGAGAAGAAAAAAGTGGGGACATAAGAATGATAGGATAAAATGGCAGATTATTTATTATAATTTTAGACTAAAATGTAACTACTTGTCTCAAATATTTTACATTTGTATGGATTTTTGTATATTGGTAAAAATTTAGGGCAATTTTTGTTACAACATACTGTATGGTATCATACCTATGCAACTCATTTAAAATTTTATTGTAAAGTTCTAGTTCTTGAAAGCTACTATTACAAATTGTTTAGGATAATTAATATAGCTTTCAAACTTGTAGTCATGGTGAAACAGAGATATATTTTAGATAGATAGGTGGTCTTTAAACACTTCAGATATCTACAGAATATGGCATTTAAGATGTTTCAAATAACATAAGGTTCATCATGATAGTGAGATACTTCTGCTCCTGGCAGCAACAATCTACTTCAGAGAAGATATTGAGCATCAAAGAACCTTCATATGGAGTTTTCTTTTTTATTTTAATTTAATTATTTATTTATTTATTTATTTATTCATTTATTTATTTATTTATTTTGAGTAAACCCAAAACTTATTCTAAGCCAAAGTCATGCTAGGCTTCCCCCTGCCATATAGTCTCCCTGATTCTGTGGGTTGCAGTCTGATTGTTCTTTGCTTTATATCTAGAATTCGCTTATGAGTGAGTATATACTATGTTTGTCATTCTGGGTTTGGGTTACTTCACTCAGGATGATATTTTCTAGTTCCATCCATTTGCCTGCAAATTTCATGCTGTCATTGTTTTTCTCTGCTGAGTAGTACTCCATTGTGTATATGTACCACATTTTCTTAATCCATTCTTCGGTTGATGGGCATCTAGGTTGTTTCCAGGTTCTGGCTATTACAAATAGTGCTGCTATGAACATAGTTGAGCATGTTTCTTTGTGGTATGACTGAGCATTCCTTGGGTATATGCTCAAGAGTGGTATGGCTGGGTCTTGAGGTAGATCGATTCCCAGTTTTCTGAGAAACAGCCATACTGATTTCCACAGTGGTTGTACAAGTTTGCATTCCCACCAACAGTGGAGGAGTGTTCCCTTTACTTTGCATCCTCTCCAACATTGACTGTCATTGGGAGTTTTCTTTCATTGTGGCAAAGTAGCCACTTGGAAAAAATATTGTTCTTGCTCAAATGGTGACAGAATGCCATCAAAATTGAACAAGCATGACATAAAGAAGGTAACTGCCAAACATTGCCAAGATAGGTAGTCCAGTCCTTCAACATTCCTGCTTCACAGAAAACTCTGACACATATTCTATTCCTGTAGGCTGAAGGTAGGTGATTCAATGTTACAGAAGAACCTGGGGTGAATATCCAGACAGCTGTCTAGGTCATTTCTATAGTTTTGGAAGTTGGTTGCCATGCACTTCCTGTTTACTTAGGTAATATTTTACCCATCTCTGGTCTCTGAAGACTAGATAGTTATACTGCTCTCTCTTACTTATTGCAAGAGGTTTATTGGGGAGGTAGGAGAGGGGAGAGTCAAAGAGCAAAAGGCAGTGTCAAAGTGAGGACATGAGAGAAGCAGGCAGACAGAGAGAGAGAATAAGGAAGTGGCAAGAGACAAGAAAGACAGGAGAAGCAGAAGCATGAGTGGAGCAAGAGGGCAAGCTATGTCTAGCAGGAACAGTTTTCCCAATTTCTTTGTTACCAAACTCAGAAAAGAAACTTACAAAAGAAAGGTAAGTTTATAATATTGGGAGACATAAAAGCTTAGGATGTTTATCGAAGTAAATATTTTAAGGTCTAAAAGGTATTTTTAGGTTGGTAATACAGTTATGACATAAAGTGTTTTAAGTATAAAACTTTGGACTCACCATGATAGGACAGAAAATAGAGTACTTTCTATGAATTTGCCAAATGCTAAAGGACTGGACATTGTGAATATAATTCTTACCTGATAATTGTTTTTATTGTATATAGTTTTACTGTATTAGAGTTAAAACCTTTCCTTTTTACTTAGACAATACATGGTATTTGTTCTTATTGTATATAGTTTTACTGTTAGAGTTAAATTCTTTCCTTTTTATTTAGACAAAAGGTATAAATGTTGTGGGATCTTTGATAACACTGTGAAACTCTGAGACTGTGTTATGAAATTTAACCTTGGATCATGGGCCAGAGCCAGTGACTAGTTGACAAGAATAGCCATAGAGAGTACCGAGGACCCAGGAAGATGGATAGAATGATGTTAAGGAAGGGGTAGGGAGTGACTTAGAGATTCATGGGCCACTTTTGTGTTGGGGCAGTTAGAGAGATGCTCTCTTGTTTTATCTTTGGCCTTAAAGGAGGGTCAACTGGTTGCTTCTTGGCCTGTCTGATGTAATATGCTTCCTCTCAACATCTGACTCCTGAGCCTTTATTGGTAAATAGAAAAACAGCAGGCTTATACTGGTCACTCTCATTCAACCCCCAAACACACAATGTGCTTTGTTCAAGCCCTTCTGCTTCAGTTCCTCCCTCATTGTCCCACCACTATTCCTGTACATCTTCCTGTACTTTCGCTTCTTTGTTTTCTTGTGTCACTCATTTTGTCCCTACAGTGCTGTTCGTGTCTACTTGTGTATAGGGCCATCTACTGGAGAAGGTATAGCCTCTCTTTCTCTTACTCATTCTCTTGTTCACCCTCATGCTCTTCCTTGAGCAGCCATAAAGTTCCAATAGCTCCTCAGCTACAAGTGGGATATCAGGACAACCTCCTCCCTCTTTGGTGGTATGTTGTCTTTGATATTGCACAGATATTTTGCACACTGGAATAACCAATGTGAGTTCTGTTGTAACCAACTTGAGAAACAATGTTTCATTGCATTCATCCACTGCCTCTGTATGTTAGTTTTCCCAGCCTGTCTTCTATGATGATCCTTGAGATTTTGAGAGGTGGGTTTGTTATATAGATAAAATAAACCATTTAGTGCTGAACAATGTGCAGACTTGTGTGCGTGCATGTGTGTGTGTGTGTGTGTGTGTGTGTGTTTACTAGTTCTGGGTCTCTATTTATATGCATACTATTTTAAAAGAATCTCTAATTAGAGTTGAAGGGTACACTAATCTATAGGTATAATGTAAGTCACTTAATACTATGTACATTTAGCTGAATTATATTAATAACCTTCCTAGTCTAGTTTATCACCCATTGTGTCAAAGGATTTTGACTCTGATAATAGTACACTACCATGTATGAGTTTTACCTTGTGGAGTATGCCTGAAATCAAATCAAATCAATAATAATTGGCTATGACCATGATATTTCATGCCACTGTTGCAACACTGGGCATATCCTGCCCTGCTGTTCTTCACAGTTTCTCTTATCAGCTAAGGAAGAATCTTGATTTTCTTTCAATAATGACAATTTCATCACTGTGAAAACTAACCAATAATGACAATGGTTTGTCTGAGTACAAACTTGATTTCTCCAAGATTTAAGAGTTGGTATCTTCATCAGTAGTCTCAACATCAAGTTCTATAGAGTAGCCAGAGACAGTGCAGTCTTGTAATGTTTTTGATGTTTATGGGATATCACCAATCAATATCTGCCAATTGAGTAGCACATTCCTTGTACTAGGGTTTTTGTTTGTTAGACTGTTATTTACAAGGGTTATCATTCACCCATTAGAGGTTAGTTCATATATATATATATATATATATATATATATAGTACTTTATCAAAATTTTAGAAGCATTTTATAAAAATTACCATGCCTATCAATCTACTTTATATGTGCACTGAGGGAGAGAGAGAAAGGGAGAGTGAAAGAGAAAAAGAAACAGATAGACAGAGAGATAGAGAGATAGATATGACCTATTCATCATTACCTATAATCATCTATCTATACCCTTTCATAAACAATAAAATTCTAGTCCCAGACCCGGACTTTTATTAATTCAACATTTACAATTGCATAGTGGCAGGTTTGTTTTTGTTTAAATTGTCTCTGTCTTTCAAATGCATAAATATATCTTAAAACTCTTTAAAAACTTGCTTTTAAATAACACCCAAATTTGTTATTAAAAACATGCTTTTAAATAACACCCAAGACTGTTATTGTGAAAATTATTTAAATTTAACTTTCAAACTTCAACACATAGGTTAATTCACAATTTATTTAATCAAACCTTTTATTAGAAATTTTTGTATATCTTGCATTCACAGAATGAGCTTTGCTATTGTATTTATGAATAAACTGAAGGATGATTCTTTTTTTTCTTTGTTTTGCTTTTTGAGACAGTGTTTCTCTGTGTAGCTTTACACCTTTCCTGGAACTCACTCTGTAGCCCAGGATGGGCTTGAACTCACAGAGATCCACCTGCCTCTGCCTCCCGGGGGCTGGGATTAAAGGCGTGCACCACCACCGCTGGATAATTCTTAAGTATTCCCTGTTCTTATTCTTTTTAAGACTTACTTACATTATTTGATGGTTTTGGATGTTTCACTTTCTAGAACTTTATTTTCTCACCACAACAAATAAGGTTATATAAATTTAATTTATGTGACTTTTAAGTCTCCTATAATTTTTATTTTTATATTTTCTCAAAATGAGCTATTTCTTAATGACAAGTATTGCTTCTTTAACCCAGTGTTTAAAAGTTATCTAATATAATATTTTGTAAGTATTCTGTTAATAGTATTAAAAATAGAGAAATTAGTATGTTCTAAATATGTCCTCTAACTGTTACTAAGGACCATCTGCTTTCATTTTTCTTTAATTAAAACTACATTTTGGGTGATATTTATATAATCATTTGAAGACAGATTTTATTTACATTATATCTTCATTGCTTCCTCAATGTTTTCATTGAATACCTGCTTTAAGAACACAAAGATTTTTATTTTCTCCATTAAATTTTGTCAATAAAATTCCTTTATATTAAAGGATTATCAAGGTCATTAAAATAAGTTTATATTCACCTTGCTAATGTAATAACCATTTCTTCTGTATCTTTGATGTCATGTTCAAATTCAACAAGAAAGATTTCTAAGCCATCATTCTAGTTGATGATGGCATGATAATACAAATAAAAGTGAGCAGATCAAGTGAACAATCAAATCACCTAATTTTCAAAAATTCATTCATCATTAGATTGGCAAGCCATTATCTGTCTATACTTTTTTGCATGACCTGTCAGGGGATCTAATAATCATAACACATTCACAACCATGGCTGTTTGTGTGGAAACAAATATCATAATAAGAATCTAGGGTAATCAAACATGTAATTTGCCTCCTAAATGGACCAGACTTTTGAAGTCTGTCCTCTGATTCCATACTTCTTAATTTCAACAAGTAAAGCTAGGATAGGAAGTAAATTTAGACTTCTGCATCTTCTCTGCTGATATGAATCACTCCCTCCTGCTTTTATGCTTGTATATCATGTGGGTTCCAGGTGCCTTTGGAGGTCAGATGAGAGTGTTGTATCTGCTAGAAAGGGAGTTAAAGACAATTGTGAGACTGACATAGGTGTTAGGAATCAGATCTGGATCCTCTGTGGGAACGACAAGTGTACTTACCTGCCAAGTCACCTCTCCAGCAATCTGCCTCGTTGCCAATTTAGAATCCACTTCAAGATGACCTATATCATCATTCATGGATCATAACCCAATTAGCTTTTATTTTCATGTACTGTAATGCATATGTGCGTGTGTGTGTGTGTGTGTGTGCTTGTGTGTAAAATAATGTGATATTTTGGTTATATATTATAGTAATTAAATGAGGCTCTTGTTTGTGTTATTTCTATTAATATTCCCTATTTTCATTTCCTTTACCTTACTCTAACTTCCATTGCATTTCTTATGTTTTATCTTCAAACATTTGTATAATAAAAAATCTATTTATATAAATCATTTTGTTTAATATAAACCCATTTTCATGACAAAAATCATGAAGAATTTTACTAGGTTATTAATAGTATACATCATTCATTTCAATTGTTTATCTGCTTCCATTGAAAAGCATCTATATTTATTTATTACAATGATAGCAGCATGTTCTACATATTTTCTAGCAAGCAAAGTAAGTATATTTACTTTTTAAAATATTTCTTTGTGTGTGTGTGTGTGTAAGTGTGCTGTGGAATATTCCTTTGCACTGTGGGACATAAGTCATTGTGTTTGGTTTAGTCATGAAGCTGACTGGTCAACAGCAGAGCAAAATAAGGTTGGCAAAAGAGTAACAGTAGGAGAATGCCAGGAGGAAGAAGGGCAAGTCAGGAGCTGCCGGCCAGACACAGAGGGAGCGGGAGATGAATGTGTCATGTAAGTAAAGTTACCACCACGTGGCAGAACTTAAATAAGGAATATGGTTTAACTTAAAATGGAAGAGCTCATTAGTAGTAAGCTTGAGCTATTGGCCGAGCATTTATAACTAATATTAAGCCTTGGTGTTGGTTATTTGTGAAGCAGTTGCCAAAATACAGAAAAAACTCTGCTTGTAAATGTGGCCCAAGCCGGGCAGTGGTGGCGCACGCCTTTGATCCCAGCACTTGGGAGGCAGAGCCAGGCGGATCTTTGTGAGTTCGAGGCCAGCCTGGTCTACAGAGCGAGATCCAGGAAAGGCACAAAGCTACACAGAGAAACCCTGTCTTGAAAAACCAAAAAATAAATAAAATAAAATAAAATAAAATGTGGCCCAAATGTTTGGCAAGAATTTCCACATAAAGTTTAAAAAAGATTCTAAACATACAGAAACAGAGACAAACGCTTAAGATACCAGCACAAGCTCTGCCAGCACACAGCATCACAGGTTTGGGGATTTTGCTAATACAGACCAAAAAGGATTACAGACATACAGTAAAGACAGATTCAGATGAAAAAAAAAAAACTCTAAATAGGTTACAGTGTGTTTAAAAATATACATAGGCTTAGAAGTGAGAAGCAAAAGCATATATAAAAATAGTTTAAGTATGAAATAGTAAAACCCTTTAAAAGGGAATAAAGAAATATAAATACTATAATAAGCCATGTAAAAATGTAAAATACGTAGAGTCTAGATTATATATGTTATTGTGTTATCTTTAAACTTTTTGTCTGCTAAGAGACACTGCATAAATCTGCTAGATTAAACCAACCTATATTTTTTATAAATATCTTGACTTCAAATTTTAAGTCAAAAGATGCGTTGCTTTGGGGAAGAGGTTATGGTTTTATTTCCACAGGAAATAAGAGGCTGTGAATCAGGTTTGATCGAGGAAGATCACATAAAAATATCTGATTACAAACAGAAAAAATATAGTTTGAAGAACTATAAGAACTACAAGACACATGATATATATATATATATATATATATATATATATATATATTACCTGCTCAAATATAAAAAAAATCATCTATGGCTGATTTATGTAGAGTGCACAATCTATTCTTGTATTAATATAGGTATGTATGTTACCTTTAAATTTTTATGTATTTTCAGAGAAATGGGACCAAACACTAATGAAAATGGATGGCCCAGGTGATTCAACCTTTCAAAATGCCTTTGTTATAGTTGCTTCAAAATTCTGCATCCAGAACAGATTCAAGGCTGCTTGCTAAAACAATATAGCCTCACAGAATACTCCAGTAAGACCTTGACCATAATTCTCAATTTCCTTATGATCCCCCAAATGTAACACTACACACAAATAACAGAAAACAGTCTAGAAAACTATGCTCACATTCCAAAAAGATGAATTATGGATATTTATTATCATTTAATAGGGGTTGGTTACAAATTGTTACTGGTAATGGTCAAGAAAAATGCTAAACAAAAATGATTAGATTCAGGGCTCTCATTAGAAAAGGGGGATATTAAAATGATAGGATGAAAGGTAGATTATTGAATTCACTTTAATCCAAGAACCAATTGCTAACCTTAAATATTTACATTCATATAGATTTGGGTTTATTGATACAAACCGAAAGTTAATTTTGTTATACCATATGTATATTTCTTCTCTTGTTTAAGGTATTGTGTTCATGCAGCTCATTTAAAAAATCTAAGTATCAATAAGAAATAAAGATTAATAATCATCTGTAATAGTCAAACTTATAGTCATGTTAGATATGTTTTCAAGGTCATGCATCAGTATATTTAAATAGACAGATGGTCTTCAAACACTTAAAAGAGCTACAGAATATGGCATTTAATATGTTTCATAACCTAAGGCTTTTCATTACAGTGAGACCCATCTGCACCTGATAACACCAATCTACTTCAGAAAAGATGACAGCCATCAAAGGAACTCTATGTGGAGTTTGATTTCTTTATGGCAATAGCTAACCATGTGGGCAAAGAAACTGCCCTTACCTCAATTGTTGACAATATACTATCCAAACAGGACCAGCAGGATTCAAGAAAAGCAACTGCCAAACTTTGCTAAGACAAGGTAGAACAGTCCCTCAAAATTCTCTGCTTCACAGGAAAGTCTGCCAGATATGCTAGGTCTGTAGGCCAATTTGGATGCCCTAACATTACAGAGGAACTTTGGGTGACTGTCCAGATAGGCTGATGTCCCTGTCATTAGGTAATATTTCAACTTTCTGAGGTCTTTGATGGAGTTAAAGACTAAATAGGTAAAATTGTAGTTTTCCTTAGTTATGATAGAAAGCAAATTAGGTATAAAATTTTAGACTTACCAAGATAGATAATAGAGTATTTTCTCTAATTTTGCCAAATAAAAATAGACTGGATATTGTAAGTATAATTCTTACTTAATTAATGTTTTTGTTGTATATAATTTCACTATGTTAAAGTTAAAATCTTCCTTTTTTATTTAGACAAAAATAGGAAAATGCTGTGGAATATTCCTTTACATTGTGTGAATATGTCACTCTGATTGGTTTAAATAGGAATCTGACTGGCCAATAGCTGAGTAGAATAAGATTAGGCAGGAGAACCAGACAATGTGAATGCTGGGAGGAAGAAGGGCAGAGTTTGGAGTCCCAAGCCACACACAGAGGGAGCAGGAGATGAACATGCCATGTTAATAATGGCACCACCATGTATCAGAGTGTAAATAAGCAATATGGGTTACCTTAAAATGTAAGAGCTAGTTAGTAATAATTCTGAGCTATTGACCAAGCATTTATAATTAATAGTAAGCCTCTGTGTTGGTTATTTGAGAACTGGTAAGCAGCAGAGAAACTTCTGCTTACAGAACTGTTCAGCCTGCTTTTATGTGTGTATACCACGTGAATGCCTAATGTCATTGGAAGTTAAAAGGAGTTGAATGGATCCCATGCAATCAGAATTACAGAAAAATCATATGCCCAATATAGTTGTTGGAATCAAACCTGGTCCTCTAAAATAGTAAGAAGAGCACTTACTTTCTGAGTCATCTATCCAACACTTCTCCAGTACTTATTTACATTTATTTACAAAAGTAAAAGAACTCCATCATAAGAGAACAAAATCAATTATAAACTAGTATGAAAAATGAAGTTCTCAGGGAACTTAGTGTCTCAAAGTAAATATTTATTATTTAGATTTTTTCAGATTTTTATAAATCTTATGTAGAGGATGTCATGTATTGTTCTAGATTAAGCTAGAACCTGTCTTTGCCATGGTTGGGAGGCTTTAATCCCTAATTTGTATGCGTAGGTCAGAAGATAAGGTGAGATAAGGATGGAAACCTGATGTGAGTTTTTTAAACAAATACGTTTCTTTATTGTGTGTCTGGGGCGGGGGGTGTCATGATGCATGAGCTACACAGCCCATGAGGAAGTGAGGCCAATTTGCGATTGCTGGCTCTGTCCTTTCCCCATGAGGTTCCCAAGAACTGAACTAGGATAGCCACGCTTAGTAAGCAGCTTTTCCCATTAAGTCACATTACCAGTCTGCTCTGTTAATTTACCTCTGCCTTCTGTCGCACTTTCTTTCATCTGAGTTTCCCAATGTCCACGTTGGGTTTCTGTGCTCTTCATAGCCAGGCTAGGTCTCTTCCCGAAATGTCTCCTTTCTGAGATGGCTCTGCTGACTTACTTACCTGCCTGCTGTTTGAAAGTGCAAATTATGTCCCAATGGTAGAGTGCTTGTTTTCCATCTGTAAGTCCTTAAGTTCCATTTCTTTCACTAAAATAAGTTCAAATGCACAATTAAAACATATAATTCATATAGTTTTGCAGGATGTTTGTTTGCACTGTGAAAGCTGAGACTGTGTGTTAATAAAGTCATCTTTGGATAAGGGGGCAGAGCCAGCAAGTATTTGACAGGAATTAGTCATAGAGAGTACAGAGGAGCCAGGAAGACTGACAGAGAGATGCACAGGAAGGAGTAGAGAGGTACTCGGAGCTTTTCTGGTCTTCTTTTTATTTATTTATTTATTTATTTATTTATTTATTTATTTATTTATTTATTTATTTATTTATTTATTTATTATGTATACAGAAGAGGGTGCCAGATCTTATTACAGATGGTTGTGAGCCACCATGTGGGTGCTGGGAATTGAACTCAGGACCTCTGGAAGAACAGTCGGTGCTCTTAACCTCTGAGCCATCTCTCCAGCCCAGGCCTTCTTTTCATTTCTTTTCTCTCTCTCTCTTTTTTTTTTTTTCAATTTGGGATGAGTGGAGAGATGCTCTCTTTCTGGGTCTCCAGACAAAGGGAAGGAAACTCCACGGGGTGGCAGAGGCAGAGCGGGTGCTGACAAGGCCAGCCTGGCCTGGCCTGTGGGATGCTGACTGAGGCGCCATGGGACCACAGATGGAAGTTCAAGGGTTAGTAGATTCAGGTGCAGCTAATAAGCTGATGGAAAAACAACAATTATTATTGCTTTAAAATTCCCTTCTAAATCCCTAATTGTTTATACCATTTAACATATATATTTATGAAGTCATTATTTACTATCTTTTATTCCCAGTTTTTTTCCACAAATTTAAGAAATCATCTTTCTATCTAATATAATCTACCCAATTTTATAAGAACTTCAAAAAAAATCTGAACCACCATTATACTCATTATTCATCATTATTGTTCTTAATGCACAAGGAAGCTGAAGAAATAACATTACATTTTATGAATGTATGTAGATTTTACAACTTCACTTGTGCTGCTTCATCATCTACATAAGAACCTCTTCTGGATGTGATAGACCTCCTATTGACTTGTCTGTTCTGCCACATTAACACTAATTAGCACTAAGATTTTTTTTTGTTCTTTAAGAATATTTTTAATTTATTTTACATACCAAACACAGATCTCCTTCTCATCCTTCCCCCTTCCCCCAGCCTTCCCCTTCAGCATCCCTATCCCCTCTTCAAATTAGTAAGACCTCCCATATGGAGTCTGCAAAGCCTGGTGCATTCAGTTGAGGCAGGACTAATCCCCTTCCCACTACATGAAGGCTGAGCAAGGTATCCCATCAAAGGTAATGGGCTACAAAAAGCTAGCTCATGCACCAGGGATAGATCCTGAGCTCAGTGCCAGGGGCCCCTCAAATAGACCAAGCTACAAAACTGTCTCTCACATGCAGAGGGCCTAATTGGTCCCATGCAGGATCCATGGCTGGCTGTCAGTCTATAGTTCATGAGTTCCCATGAGCTTGGTTCAGTTGTCTCTGTAGATATCCCCATCATGATCTTGATCCCCCACTCCTTGCTCATTGAATCTTTCTTCCCTCTTTTCAAATGGACCCCCAGAGCTTTTCCTGGTGCTTGGCTGTGGATCTCTGCATCTGCTTCCATCAATTACTGGATGAAAGCTCTATGATGATAGTTAGGATATTCACCAATCTGATTACAGGGATAGGCCAAATGGGGCCTACTGAAACTGAGAAGCTTCTGTAAGTCAAATGACCTGGTAAATAAGACAAAATGACAGCATACAGAATAGGAAAAGATCTTCACTAGCCCCACTTCTGACAGAGGGCTGATCTCCACAATATATAAAGAACTCAAGAAATTAGACATCAAATTACAAAACAATCCAATTAAAAGTGGGGGCCTATAGATCTAAACAGATCATTCTCAACAGAAGAATCTCAAATGGCCAAAAGACATTTAAGGAATTGCTTAGCATACTTAGTCATCAGGAAAATGCAAATCAAAATGACTCTGAAATAACATCTTACACCTGTCATAATGGCTACGATTAAAAACACTGATGACAGGTTATGTTGGAGAGGATGTGGAACAAGGGAAACACTTCTCCACTGTTGTAGAGGTACAAACTTGTACAGCCACTTTGGAAATCAGTATGGTGACTTCTCAGAAAATTGGGAATCAATCTATCTCAAGGCCCAACGATATGAATTTTGGGCAAAAAGCCAAGGCATGCTCAATCATTTCACAAGGACACTTGCTCAACTATGTTCATAGCAGCAAATAGCCAGAACTAGGAAACAATCTAGAACCCCTCAACTGAATAATGGATAAAGAAAATGTGGTACATATAAACAGTGGAGTATTACTCAGCTGTGAAAAAACAATGACATCATGAAATTTGCAGGCATATGGATGGAACTAGAAATATCATCCTGAGTGAAGTAACCTAGACTCAGAAAGACAAAAATGGTATGTACTCATGCATAAGTGGATGCTAGATGTAAAGCAAAGGATAACCAGACTACAATCCACAGCCCCAGAGAAGCTAGCTAACAAGGAGGACTCTAAGAGGGACACATGGATTGCCCTGGGAAGGGGAAATAAATGTGATCTCTGAAGTAAACTGGGAGTGAGGGGGGCAATAGAGGGGAGGGGATGATGGATGAAAACATGAGGAAATGGAGTGGTTTAACTGGGGGATGGACAGAGTGGAAAAGCAATGAAAGAGATCTATTGATAGAGGGAGACATTATGGAGTTAGAGAGAAACCTGGTACTAGAGAAATTCCCAGGAATTCACAAGAATGACCCCATCTTAGACTACTACACATAGCACTAAGGTTTAATCTCACTCTGAGCAGATTAAGATGTCTTCATTCATTTTAATAATGCAATCTCTTCCATTTTTTTTCCTAAAACTAACTTTAATTGGTAGTGTTTTAATTAAACATCATTCAAGAATTACTTCCATCTTATAATTTCAACTGCATTGATGAAATATGGTTAATTCTTATTAAGGTCAACAGGATAATATAGTCATTAAAATTGAGCTCTATTTTCAGATTTACATATTATTGTATATTACTACTCGTTTTCTAATTTTGTGATTATGAAAAATTCAGCCAAGGAAACACAGGAAGATAATAGCCTGTAATTTAGAGTCCCTGTCAATCTCAATTCATATTGAGAGCAGAACTAGAAGAGTAGAAAAGACACAGCTATCATGCAGAACAAGAAGAGATTATGTTAAAATGTACATGTTTACCAACTACTTTTTTGTCATCAATCACAACTTCCTTATTTCATTTAATAAAGGAATTTACATTTGCTTTCAAATATTTTTTATTAAAAGTTAGCTGTGAAACAGATTTTTTTATAATTTATTTTATTTTATTTTACAATATAATTCAACTTTACATATCAGTCATAGATCACCCCGTTACCCCTCC
>CABHPH010117085.1:0-15935 GCA_902168325.1 Peromyscus nudipes | reverse complement strand
CAGGACTGTGCTCAGCACTGTGTCTCAGGACTGTGTTCAGCACTGTGCCTTCATCACTGTGTTCCCAGGTCCATGCCCTCAGCACTGTGCTCTCGGGACCATGTCCCCAGCACTAGTTAAGTCCAGTGCTCCTGGGACGGCTGGTATGGAGGAGGATGGGAAGGTGGCTGGTTCCCCTCCCGAGGGCAGATGCTAAAGAAAATGTCATCTGGTGCCCATGTTCTCTTCCTAAGGCCTCAGAACAAGAGCACCAACTGCATTTTACTCCCATGTCACACTGAGGGAGACCCCACGTGGAACCATGGTGTCCCTTGCAGGTCCCTTGGACCTTGCCCTGTTTCTTTGACCCCTGGCTACCCTTTGCAGTGATGAGGGTGTGTGGTTCCTCAGGCTGCAAAGCGATGAAGACACAAAGTCCTCTGTGGGCATAGGCCAGGTTTCAGATGTCCAGGCTTTCAGGAGGGCTGTGATAGCTGTGGACCAGGGCCGTGTGCATAAAGGTTCTGGGATTGGGAGTCTCTGCTTTACTTAAGGCCCATGAGACCCACCTCATGTTGGGATCAGAGTGGGTACCATGTTCCATCCCTAGTGACCCTTCACCTTGCTCTTGCAGTTCCGGTTTGGAGGTGGTGGTGATGCTGGTTCTAAGGGCCCCATGGTCTCTGCCCAGGAGTCCCAGGCCCAGGCTATCCTCCAGCAAGCCAGGGTAAGTAATGTGGACGCCTGGGTTCTGTGTGGTGGAGCCTGGCCCCAGTGGCTGCATGATTGACTCACAGTTTGCCTGGTCAGGAGCATAGGGAGGGTTGGGTCCTCCATGTACAGCTGGAGGATATAGGGAGTTTAAGGAAAATTTTCAGGGGTGCCCTGTCCAAAGAGAGGGGTGAGAGGCCTCTGGACCTCTGCAGCTTGTCTGACCCAGTGAGCCCCTCTTCTGCCGTGTACAGACATTCACCTCTGTGCCAGGCCTTGCACTTGGGGCTAGCCATGGGGAAAGGAACTCTCAGGCTCCAGGTAGGGGTGCTAGGTGGTTGACTCAGTCTCCCAGGGCTGGGGATGGGGTTGAGTGCAATGACACACCATAAGCAAGAGCTTGTGGACCCAAGGTCCCTCCCTTTGGGCCCGGAATCTTTCATGGACCCCCAAGGCTCTTGCATTGGGTCCAGAGTCTCTCACACTGAGCCCAGGGGCACTAGGTCTGGGTCCAAGGTCCCTTCCATCCCGAGTGAGCACATCAGTAGATGGCATCGCTAGAGAATGTGGCTCCAGACTGCTGATTGCCAGTGACTGGCCTGATGCTGCCTGGTGGGGTGGGCAGGTGGATGGTCCGCTGGTGAAGTGTGGATAAGGCCAGCATAGAGCTCTTTGTTTGGGAAATAGTGATACCACTCTGTGCAGTGCAGAGGAGACATTAGTGGCCAGAGTGCATTGGAGTACCTGAAGGACAGTTTCAGTATTGTGTGGTTGCCATGGAACAGAGTAGCCAGTGATAAACCCAAATCGGATGAGGCTCTCCCTGGGATTAGGTTTGTTGACATGTGCCTGCCTGGCTGGCCTCTTCATCTGTGTGCATTTTATCAAAGCCAACTGAGAGAGGGCTTGTATGAATTTTTTTTTAAGATTTATTTTTATTCTCTGTGAATGTTTTGCCTGCATGTGTGTGCCTGGTGCCCATGGAGGCCAGAAGAGGCATCAGATCCTCTGGAACTGGAGCGACAGATGGTTGTGAGCCACCATGTGGGTGATGAAAATTGAACTTGGGTCCCCTGAAAGAAGTGCTCTTAACCCCTGAGCCATCTTTCCAGCCCTGATTTTTAAAAATATTTTTAGTATTGTATAATTTTATTTGTAAATTTAAAAACATTTAATATTGTATATTTTTATTATAGTGTGTATGGGTATATTTGCACGTGTGTGGAGGCCTGAGATGAATGTCAGGTATTTTCGTCTATTGGTCTCTATCTTTATTTTGAGACAAGGTCTCTCACTGAACCTGGAGCTCACTGATTTGTGTAGGCTGGCTGGCCAGGAGCTCCAGGAATCCAGCTGTTTTGCCTTCCAGCACTGGGAACAGAGACAGGTACTGGCACATCTGGCCTTCTACATGTGTGCTGGGAATCCTAACTCAGAGTCTCCTGTTTGCATAGCAAGCAGTTTGCCATCTCCCTAGCCCCCAGATAGTTTTAAAATGCAAAACAACCTTCCAAACTTAAGATGGCACCGTGGTGGGGGTTGGAATCCTGCAACAGAGCAGTTCTTTGGGCAGACAAGTTGAGCCTGTTGTGGCGGCTCGCAGGAGTCACACCAAGTTGAGGGTTAGTGTGTGAGCAGGAGCCCAGGGCCCACAGGCTCTCCTGTGCACCACACACACCTTCATTGCTGGAGAGTACCTAGTGCCTCTCTCAGGAAATGAAACAGTCCAAATCCACAGGGAAAATACATACCTCAGCCCAGCCCAGGAAAGGAGACTACATTTCCAATTTGGTACAAGGGGGGTCCACAAGCAGGGCCTCTCCAACAGAGCTGGAAGAGAGGAAGGCACTGGGGACCCTGCCCACAGTGGGGCAGCGGGTTGCACTGACTTCTACCTCTGTGCCCTGCTTCCCTGTGGAGATGCTGAGAGCCCAGAATTGAGTGGGTGAGACCTCTGTGAACCTCCAGTCTTTCCTGTCCTAGGCCCCATTTCCTCCTGGCCACGTGTCACAGGTCAGGAGCCAGAAAACCAGGCCAGGTCCACCCACAGCCCTTTTCTCATCTCCCTCCTTTCCTTTGCAGTTGGCACTGAGGGGACCAGCTGGTCCAATGGGTCTTACCGGGAGACCCGGCCCCATGGTGAGTGATTGGCAGGTCTGGGGCCAGTTGGTGGAGAACATTGGATGGCCCTCTGCCTAGCACCTTTGTTCCCAGTTGGGAGCCAGCTCAGACAGGTGGCCTCTTGGAGCTGTTCCATCCCATTGTGGGAGCACATGTCAGGGGGATGGCTATGTTCAAGGGTCACTTGAAGTGTTGGGGGATTCCTGGGAAATAGCCCTCAGTTTAAGCACGGTGGGAAGATGGGGGTACTCCCTCCCCACCTCTACCCTTGAGCTCCAAGCTTTCCCTGTAAAGCACACACTCTAGGCTACTTTCACTTTTCTCTATCACAGGGTACACAGCGGGTGGGGGAGAGGCTGCTGTGCTAGAGGCCTGGAGATGTTCTCAGAGGCTGAGTCCATACAGCTAGGCTGGCTGCACCTTTGGCTCATGAGGAATCAGCTTTTCTGTCTTTCTGGGGTCTTCTTCCTTACAGTTCTGTCCCAGGGTCAAAGATAACCCCAGTGCGGGGGTGGGGGGTGGGGGGTTGGGGGGATGGGGGGGACAAACCACAAAGCTTGAAGCCTTTCCCTGCCTGGTCTAGGTAATTCAGTTTGGCTCTCCTCTGGGGCATCACATTACAGCATAGATGTCCTGTATCCAGGGACACTCAGCTGTCATCCAAGTATCCAATACATGCTCTGGGGACTAGGAATAGGACCTTACAAGGACACAGCCACCTCCCTGCCCTCCAGAGCTGAGGACTGAACCCAGAACCTTGCACTTGCTAGGCAAGTGCTCTACCATTGAACTAAATGCTCAATGCAAAGACACGGAATTCTTATACCATTGGACCCCTGGCTGACTTTGCCATATGCTGCCTCCCACCCTAGGTCTGGGCTCAGTACCCTGAACCCAGGAGTGAGGCCAGTCTCCCAGGAGGTCTTATCTTGAGCTGGACCATAGGCTATGCAGTGTGCTCCAAGCTGGGGGCTGTCACAAACCGCGGGCCAACTTGTCCTCTCTGGACTTCATGGGCTCTGTGAGCTCTGTCTCCTGGGGCTCTATGAAGAACCAGGAGGAGACTCTGGCAGCTACAGGTCCCCCTGCCTCCCAGACATCATGTTTTTCCCTTTGTCACGGTAGGCAGGCCAGCCTCGTGATGAGGGGCTCCCCGCCTGCTCCATACACAGTATCCACCCTGGGCAGCCTTGCTGTGTCCTGTGTCACTTGTCTGAGGACACACTAATCCGATTCTGTCTCCTTAGGGTCCCCCTGGGAGCGGAGGCTTGAAGGGTGAACCAGGAGACATGGGACCTCAGGTACGTGTAAACCTGCCTCTGCTTTGCTCTCAGGAGGGTGGCTCCTGGTTGCTGGGGTGACCCAATTCTTCAACAAAATCAGGAAGAGTTGTCCTTTGATACCACAGCACAGCTCTCTGTGCTGTCTGTCAATAGCCCTCACTTAATGCAGGAGCTCTGTGTCTTGTCCCCGAGACGCCCACATGGGGGCAACTGGAACAGCAAAGCCTTAGGCTAGGTTGACAGGCATGGGGATGGATGTTCTCTTTCCTTAGAAGAGGGACATGCCCTGATGCTTTGTCTTCTGATTTCTGACAGGGTCCAAGAGGTGTGCAAGGTCCACCTGGCCCAACAGGGAAGCCTGGAAGACGGGTAAGTGCTAGGTGCTATGAGCATGTGGTATGGGGACAGCATCTGTGCCCAGACCTGAAGTAGACTGTCTCCTTCAGCTCCTCATTGTCCCATGTCCACATCCAAAGCTGTGTCTGAGCCGCTGCTTCAGAACAAATGCTGTGTCCAGGGGTGAGATGGCTCACCTGTCTCTACAGCCATCTCCCAGACAGGTCACAGCAGTTGGATCCACATTGTTGATGGTTGATAGTAGGCCTTGTCTTTGGGGACACCTCATGCCTCCTCTCTAGAAATGGCTTCCTCAGCTCCCGCTCAGGCCTTCCTTCAACCCTCTAGCCTCCTGGGATTTTCTGTTGAGAATGGTGTCCTCTTGGATGGATCCAGCTGGTTTCCTCAGGAACACAGCTGCTACAAGATGCCACACTATTTAAAAGTGATGACCACACTCCGGGAAGGCCAGAAAAGTCTTAATTAACCTGTCCTGTTCCTACAAACAGACCTTCTCATGTGTTTCATATAGAGACCAAAGCTACCACTTTCCGCATGGCCTCTGTGCCTGACCATGAGCCCGTGCATGACCACACCCCCAACCATGGTCAGCCATTTACAGGAGACTGGAAAGAAGAGGCTGGTGTGCCTCATGAGTGAGCAGGGGCTTGGCAGGGAGTCCCTGTTCCCTTGTGCCTCCCTGTGGTGATTGTAGCCTTTACAGCAGACTCTGAAGGTCCAGGCTCGGCCTTCAGTCCCATGCCGATCAACCAGGCACCCTGGGGCTTGCTTTTGAATATTTTTCATGGCTGGGAAGCAAGTGTGAGAGATGACAAGATGGGTGACCAGTCACCGTGCAGACCCTGCCTCTAGGTCGCTGTGTGGTCTGAGTGGGACACACACCCTCTGGACCCCTCTCATACTCAGATGGACCTAGAGAGGCCTTTATTGTTCCCACAAATCTTTGGTCTTTAATTTCCTTCCCAGTAGTAGCAAAGAGCTGAGCTTCCTATGGTTGTCATTAACATGTCACTGGAGCCACAAAAGCGAGCTCCCTGTCCTGGGCCTCCCAAATCCCATCACCCTCCCCAAGCCTAGAAGGACAGGCAGCATCAGGCTCCTGGGCAAGTCCTAATGAGACAAGCACTATATTCTTATTTGTTGACCAGTGGTTATGGTATGGCATGGCCTCGGGCTGTTGGATCTGGGTCCCCTGTCCAGTCTGATGACACCAGACAATTGCCCTTGGCGGGAGTGCTTTCCATGATCTCCTGCCTCAGCATGGCTTGCTGGGAAGCTGCTCCTAGAGGATGTGGTGGGATGCTTCTTCTTCCATGTGGACGGCTTGTCTCCTCTGTTCTAGGGCCGTGCTGGGAGTGATGGAGCTAGAGGCATGCCTGGACAAACAGGCCCCAAGGTAGGCTGTCGCCCGCACGTCCTCATGTGAGAGGACCACATTCACCGTCGTCCCCGACGTCATGTTGATGACACAACCATCATGTTTGACGAGTGTGACTAGAGGGAGTGCTGACTCACTTGGATGAGTCTTTCTGGTGTGTGTTGTGGAGACAGATTGACAAGTGAATTACGTAGGCGAGAGTCAATCTCTTTAAAGGGGCAGGTGTCCTCTTCATATGGGCAGTGAGTGAGGTGGGGTGGCTCCAGTTGTGAGAGAGCCCCTTGGGAGTGTGCAGGTAAGCAGGCCACACCCTTGGGAGCATGAGTGGCCCGATGATCCCAAGTCTATGGGGCATGAGTCTTCCTGCACTGCCTTAGGAAGTCAGGACCTGGGCCTTGTGGGGGTGACACACCTGTGGGTGAGCAGGGGCTCCTGTGCACGCATAGGACTTGTATAGACATGTGACAGCTGTTTTTCCTCCTGATGCTGTGGATCCTGGGTTCATCCCTTTTCCCATGATCCTGTATGGACTCTCTCCCTATGCCTGGATCACCAGGAGCCGTCACTGTTCAGTACACCTGTGTTGGGTCCTCTGGTTCCAAAGTCCTGGATGCTTCCTGTGAGCCCTGAGTTAATGAACACTGACGGCCCCGTGATTGACAGGAGAAGGAGAATCTTACTGTCCTGTCAAGTAGTTGATGACCTTTTAACCACAAAGTCATGAAAAGCCTCAAATGCCCTACACTCGGTTTTGTTCTACCCGACTTATACACCCACCAGGTGGGATGCTGATCCTGGGCTCCGTGAGGGGCCCTGGGGGGCAGGAGCCAGGGTCCCTGGAGGTGAAGATGCTGGGGCCTTCACCAGTGAGTGTGAGCATCGGTGTGTGACACAAGGCTGCAGCCATCAGGACAGATGGGGCCGCTCCAGCAGGGGGCGACTCAGAGCAAATGAACACATGCTGGCTTGGCAGTGGCCATTGATAAACTGCATGTCTACATTCCCAAGGATGCCCTGGCCTTTGGCATGGGGACAACAGTGCCCCTCCCTTCCCAACCTCTGCCTCACTGGGAGAGAGGAGGTGGCATGTACAGATTCCACAGTGGCCTGAGGCAGGAGCCCTGTGCAGGGGCCGTGAGAGGACACTGGGTCCAGAGTGCCGAGTTAAGGGTACCACTACTAGGTCCTGCTGTCTGGGGGCGTTTGATGCAGCTCTCTTGTCCTTGCAGGGTGACCGTGGCTTTGATGGCCTGGCTGGGTTGCCGGGAGAGAAGGGCCACAGGGTGAGTATTTGCTGTGGGATTCAGGAGGGTCTTTTCCTTCCAACAGTCTCAGGTTCCTTACATGGGGCCAGGTTCCTCCATTTCACAGTGTCCCCATGTAAAGCACTGTGACTGCTCATGGAACTGACCCCCAATGAAGTCCCTGTTGTTGTAGATCTAGCCCAGAGAAGTTAGATTTCCTACTGCAGTTTATGAGCAGGCCCAGCAGGTGCCTCACCCCAGGGCATCATGGGGAACAGGGAAGTGAGGGAATAAGTGTCTTAGAACTAGTTTTAGATCCTTCTGGAGCCCACTTTCTACCTAAGGGAGGCTTGGGAAATCCAAGCATTTACTGTATGCGAGCTGCAGAGTCCGGACACTAAGGCTGTGGACATGGGATGGTGGGGCAGTATTGAGAGCCTGCTGCTACGGAGGGCTGGAGTTGGCCACCATGGTGCCTGCCCGCCTTTCTCCCCCTAGCTGGGAGTGGATCCTCTCTGACCTGCTTTACCTTGAAGTGAGTTTATTGGTCAGTTTTAGCATTGTTTGGGACATCCAGGTACATGTGTATGTGTTACACACATGTACACAGATACCTTCATAGGCATACACACAAAGGCACAGGGAGACATATTCATCCACACACATATGCATATACACATATTCTTAGCCACACACATGCATACACATATACACATATTCACAGGCACACACACACACATGTATACACATATACAAACATGGAGATGTATATAAGCGTAATCAGATAGGACCCAGATATATATGCACACAAGCACATACACACACAGGTACTCACAGACACAGGCATATAGGCACCCATGTGCATATACATGTATATACATAGGAACACACAAGTATGTAAACAGGTACACATGGGCACAGACATTCATACTTATCCAGTCACACACATACATCACACATACATACAGGCAGACATGGATATATATATATATTATATATACACACACACACACACACACACACACACACACACACACACATATATATATCCATGCAAATACATATATGTACATGGGGATGCAACAATACAATCATGCATATACTTGGGCAAACTCACAGCCACCAGTCGCGGTCTTTGGGGGTAGGAGGTGGGTGTGCAGTCCTTTGACCTACTGATAAGAGCACACATTGAGCGCCTGCTACAGGCAAGACTCGGAACTGCAGGTTTTTGTGAGGTAAATTAGCCCTGACCCTCAGCGATTCTTGGTCATGGTTATACCTTTCTGTGGTACCCTCCCTCACACTGAGTGCACCATGTGCCTGGATGTCTGTGTCTCCTGCTAACCCTGCTAGGTGTTCAGTCTGGTGATTCTGCTGCCATAAAGCTTAGGGGCTTGAGTGCAAGGTTCTGTGGCCAGCCTCTGGACTGACCGCATGTGTCCTCCTCCCAAGGGACTAGCCTGCAAAACTGGGGGTATTCAGGGTCAGACTTCAGGGGACAGAGAAAGGGGCTTGGGACAGTTGTAAACAACCTGCTGTACAATGGTTAACACTGATTCTGGTTGACTTACTAGGGTGACCCTGGTCCTTCTGGCCCGCCCGGACTCCCAGGAGATGATGGAGAAAGGGTATGTATCTCAGCATCCTTCTTTCTGTAAGTGTGGGCCTGGCAGGGTCGGCGAGGGTGCTGGGAAAAGGAAGCATGCATGTTGGCCCAGGGAGGTGGCTGTGTGCTCCCGAGACTGAAGCAAGGCACAAGCATTCATTTTACCTTATCCTTCTTGCCAATGAGGGTCAAACTGTCATGGGTCTCAGAAGCGGAGCTTCTAACTGTAGGAGGCAGGTGTCCTGGATCCCGTGGAGGGGAGATGCCAGGGGCTTAATGAGCTCTGCATCTCTGCTGATCTCATCTAAATGAGGTGTCAGATGGAGAAGCAAGGGCTTGAGGAGAGCGGGGAGTGGAGGGGGGGGGGGGGGTGGGGGGGGGGGAAGTCATTATCTCTGGCCCCAGAGGTAGGGAAGGGCAAAGCAACTGAATATAGGAACAGAGGAGGGAGGGAAGGGTTGGAGTTGGGCTTCTGTACCCAGAGGGCTCCTCAGTGTCCGTCCCAAGTATCTTCGAGGGGCTGGAGGCTAAGCTCATACTCAGGCCACAGCACAGAGGCACATGGCAGAGAATGCGTGACAGGATCTATGGGCTCCTCCCACTATTGTTGGGAAGCTCAAGAACCCCAGTAAAGTGGGAGAGAAGCACTGTCCTCTCCAGATTTCAGACTTTGCCAGGGAGTTTCCCCTGTCTGGGCCTTGGCCTAATCAGCTGTAAGCTGAGGAAGGAGAGGGGTACTTTGGATGCCCACCCTCTTGATTTAGGAAATGCCAGTGTGGGTTCACAGCATGCATTTATATGCTTATCTATGTTTCGTGTGCACATGTGCACTGTGTTTTGTATGTGCAAAAGTGTACTCCTAGGTGTGTGCAAATATATATAGATAGATATAGATATAGGTATGTATGTTATCACAGTTATGTCTCTTTGAGTAGATGTATTGAATGTAGGCACACATGAGCATGTGTGCAGGCAGCTGTATGTGAACATGTATGTCTTTGTGTGTAAGGAAGGCAGGAGAGCCAAGCTGTGTGATAGGGAGAAGGGAGACATGTCCTGGCTGTGCAGCCATGGGTGTGACCCAGTGGAACCAGGGCAAATATCCTATCTGGGAGTCAGGAGGAAAAGGCTCTTCTGAGTTGCCACTGCTGCTTTGGACCCTGGTAGACCCTGAGCTCAGGGCAGTCTGTCCGGAGGGGGGGGGCTCCTCTGTGCCTCCTCTGATGCCCCTGTTCCTCAGTTTCTATTACTCATGAGGGTGGCCAAGGCCTGGAACTCCATAAGTGTTCTGCCTACCTGCCTTTGCTGCAGCTATGAATGTAGCTGGCAAGCAGGGCCTGCTTCCAAGCCTCACTGTTCCCCTGCAGTACCTGTACCCTTACAGCTCCAGAGTGAGGACAGGAGCCTCTCCTATGGGAGCAGCATTAGCAAATCAGCATATCCTGAGCAGAGCAGGCAGAACCCTGCTGTGCAGTACTAGGGGATGGCCTCTGGGTAGCCAGGCCTCAAAGTGTGTCCCTAAACATCCTCTTCTTTCTCCTCCACAGGGTGACGATGGAGAAGTTGGGCCCAGGGGGCTGCCCGGGGAGCCTGTAAGTCACTGATGGGTGGGACTCTGGGCCTCAGCTGCACAGTCAGGAATTGATGGGTGTGGAGTAGATTAGAGAGCTTGCTCTGAGGAAGGAGGCAAGTGACATTTGCCCAGGAAAGAAACGAAGGAGGACACTAGGGGCTGGGCAACTCTAGGGAATGTGCACTGACCCTTTTTACAGGAGGAAGCTGGGCCCTGGAGAGCTATAGAAAATGCCCAAGGGCATCATAGTTCCGGGGGAATTATGCCAGGCACCCAAGTGCAGCACGGAGGACATTCAGAGGTTCTGTGGTGGGCATCCACGTGTGTCAGAGTAGACAGGAAGGCACAATATGGTGGATGTTCTGCAAGAATCATAGCAGGCAACTAAGTAACCTGAGGGACACCTAGGACATCATGATAGGTATCCGGGAGGCCATGGCAGGTGTCCAGTCAGCATCCATATAGTGGGTGCTGGGACAGTCGAGGGGACTGAATAGGTCTAAGCTTGCCCCAGGCCTGGCGACTGCACCCTCCAGGGTGGTGCCTGACCCACCGCAGGAAAAGCTCCCTTCAGTCAGCCAACTTGTATTTAGGCTTGAAGCAGATTTCCACAGGGGTGAAAGGACATTAATTACCTTTCATTTACTGATGCTCAGAAACCTACCTTCATTATCCAAGTCAGGCGGCCATTTGCATCTGGTGAAGCTAATTGATGAGCTCTGCCATAAACGCCGCACGGGGCAGAGCGCGGGATCGGCGTGCTCAGGTTCATTTGGGATGAAATGATACCCTAGATGTCTGATTGGCCACTGAGGAGGATCCATCAGCGCTGCTCTCCTTAGCACACATCTAAGCGGTGCCTTCTGGGTTATTAGCATCTCAAGAACATTTATAAGACTTAAGTATTAAAATAATGAAGGAAGCGTTTAGGACACCGAGAATGTGAGGAAAGGCTGTTGTGTTTTTCCATCTAAAAAGGTTCTGTCAAAATCAAGGGCACTTGAGATCCAAGTGTCTTAGGTGAAGCCTATAATTCCCAAGGTGGGCAGTTCTCCTGCAGCCCCGTATCCACCCCAGACATCAGTGGTGCCTCAGACCAGGCCCTCTGTGTAGGATTGTGCACAACCCTTCACTGCCCAGGAGAGGCATTGTGGCTCTCTCCCAAGCAGCTGTCCCCAACAAGGCCCTGAAGTTCCTCGCAGGCCTTTTGTCTTCTGACCCTGTTTCCTGATCCCTTGACCTCCGTCATTCCAGAAATGACAGCATTGTGCGCCACTGGGGAGAGAGACTGAAGAAAACCTCAGTGATAAACAATGGGTCCAGCAGAGCAATGTAATTTCATGAGTTTTCTGTGGAGAGATTTTGTGCTCACCTCCCTGAGGTCAGGGGCAGGTGGGTGGGAAAGACCCCCTTCACTGAGGACATTCCTGATGCCCAGCTGAGCCCCTGTATTTCAGGAAGCGCCTGATTCTGATTCCCAGTGTCCAGGTAGAGAGGAGGATGGGATAAGTGGGGCACAACGGCGTCTCTTTCAGGCTTCTGGATTCACCAGCTAAGCTCAGGGTGTAGAGTACTGGACATGGTCTGTGCAGGGAGACAAGCAGAGCAGACAGGCAGGGCATTCCTCCAGCTGGGGTTCACTTTTCCTTGTCCTTTCTTCTTGCAGGGACCGCGTGGTCTGCTTGGGCCAAAAGGGCCTCCTGGCCCTCCAGGACCTCCGGTAAGTTCTGTCACCTCTTGGCGTATGTGTCCACATTGTAGCGCTAGAAACCCTCTGACCTTGCTAGTGGCACTGGGGCCACGAGGCCATGCTGACCATGATGTGAGGCTGTAGTTATGAGGGGCTGTGGGTCATCCGCATTCATACATGAAGAACCAGAAAATGGGTAGGTAGGGTTGAGGTAGCCAGTCTTGCAGCTCTTCTAGACTTCCTACCTCCCTTTCTGGCACAAAGCACCTGCTGGCATGCGCGTGTGTGCACACACGTGTGTGTGTGTGTGTATGTGTGTGTGTGTGTGTGGTCATAAGTAATGCCTCAGGATGCCACATTGTCCCTCTGATTCAGAGACCTTCCAGAAGCTCTGTTGGGCGTTCTGAAAGGAGGCAGAGGCTCTTGGTTCTGATTGGGGCTCTGTTTCGGTGGGTCAGACTGGCCCTACCTCTTCAGCTGCTCTGAAAGATTTTTCTAGAGTTCAGGATCTGCTCATATGAGGGTGCTGGGGCCCGACGGCTCGGCTAACCTATGGGGAAGGGTCTGTAGCTTTGGCTGTGAGGGATGGAGAGTCGAGCCTGTCCTTTCCCCGGAGAATGTCCTGCCGGTAGTCACCCATGTCCAAGCATGTGGAGTGGGGTTGCTCATTCTGAGCTGAAACATCTCTTCTTTTTCACTCTCCTACAGGGTGTAACTGGTATGGATGGCCAGCCCGGCCCGAAAGGAAATGTGGTGAGTCCCAGGGGTCACATGACCTGGCTTTTGGTGATGGCCTGTGGGCACAGTCCTGTCCATGCTTGGCTGTGGAGGTCTGTATCAGCTGGGAATTGGGGCAGGAGAGTGGGCACCTTAGCCTCTGGCCCACGGCTCGGTGCTGCCCTCTGGTGGCAGAAGCCTCTGGTGTCAGAATTTCAAGTTGGTATTTGTTATCCAAAGCCTAACTAGGAGTCAGTTCCACCAGGAAGTGGGTCTATTAGCTCTATGTCTATTTCAAGGGCACGCTTTTCTACTAATAGATTATTTCCTGCTCAGCTCCTGTCACACTTTCTGCCTGGAAGGGTGTTGGGGTGTGAGTGCGAGTCCACACCCCCCTTTCAGAGTCAAGTATTAATCCTAAGGGTGTGTAAGGATCTGCCTACTTTTAGTGGCGAGTCTGCTTTTCCTGGAACCTGTTCCCACACACTGACTTCTGGGGGCCACTGCTGCACAGTTCAGAGCAGGAGGAGAAGATGAGAAGTGAAAATGGGGTTCCTCAAAAGGGAGTGTGGTTCCTAGACCCTCTTCTCAGGGCCTTTACCTCTGTTTTCCTATAGGGTCCCCAGGGAGAGCCTGGGCCCCCCGGACAGCAGGGTAATCCTGGTGCTCAGGTGAGTGTCCTGGGAAAGGTAGCTTGGAGCATCAGGGTGGGGCGCAGATTCTGGTGTCTGGGAAGTACAGACTTCAGCTCTGCCACCAACACAGTCGGTGCCTGGAATGCGGGGCGATCAGTGGGAAGGTGGTGGAGGATGAAGAGGGATCCTCTGGTCAGTCTCCTCATCTTCCTGTTGCTTCTTCCCCCTAGGGTCTTCCGGGCCCCCAGGGTGCCATTGGCCCTCCAGGAGAAAAGGTAGGTGGGACAGCTGGGTGTGTGCAGAGGGACTTCCTTGCCCATGGGCCGTACTTCCTGGCCTGGGGGATCTGCTGGCCTTCATTAGCAGGCATGTACACCTTGCTCTGCAGAAGGCCCCCAAGCTTAGCCCTCTGGGAACTAAGCATGTCAGCCTCAGAGAGGCTCTTAAATCTTTCTTGTTAATTGATTCATATATCCACTCACTCTCCATCTATGTGTGGAGGTGCCAGTTTTAGCAAGGGCCGAGAGAGGGGAAATCCTCAAACCAGCACACACTGTTGAGTATGAGCTATGAGCCATTTATTGGAAATTCAGATTGAATTGGGCATCTTATTTAGTTGAGTTTTGGTAAATTTGGCACATAGACTTCTAGCACTTGCCATGTCCTGGGACATTAGCCCTTCCAATGGCGTCATAGAACCCAGGCATGGCTTATTTCAGGAAATGCAAAATATCTAGGTCTTGACCAGCAAGAAGCACTTCAGAGTGATTCTGAGGGCACCCAGCTCCTGGGAGCACTTGTTGAAAAGCAGACAGCCAGGCTATGCTGGACCTGGACCTTGTTGAGAATGTCATGGGATAGTGGGTGGTCCAGTGGCCCTGTGACTGCCCTGCCATGGGAAGGATTCCACGGGTGCCATTGGAGGGGACCTGAGGAAGGCACTGTGGCAGGAGCAGCTTCAGAAGGCTCCCAGGAAACCAGCATCTGCTCAGGAGATGTAAGGGAGAAGAAAGATTGGGGGTGGGGTGCTCCCATAGTAGAACTGAAGGTTCTGGTGAAGGAGGCGCCTCTTTGAGTGCAGAGAGAACTGGATGCCGGGAGCAAGGACCGCAGCAGGTATCCTGAGTGACAATATCTGAATTATTTGGGGGGCTATGGAGAAGGGCGGCCATGCCAGAGAAGGAGGAAACATCAAAGGTGTTCCCTCACGTACTGTCTGGTTTGTACTAGGGTCCTTTGGGGAAACCAGGTCTCCCAGGAATGCCCGGCGCTGATGGACCCCCGGTGAGTAGTGCCCCCCATCCCTCTCCAGGAAGCCCCTTTCCCCCCAAGAGGGGAACTGGGAGCTTCAGTTGTCCTGGGCCACTGTGGGAGAAGCTCGTGTGCTCTGGTGTGCCGTGCTGAGTGATGACTAGATTGTGGACAAGCTTTCACACCACGTTCCTGTCACAGAGGGGATGTGGCGACACAGTGGGAGCGTGACTTACTTGTTAGGGTGTGCAAATCAGTCCCCCGAACTCGGCATCGTGTTTGAAACCGTGAGGAGTACCGGGCTGGGCTCCAAGCCGTCACGTGTGTCGCCGGTGTGGGAAGTGAGGGGCAGGGTGTGCCAGAGGTATTTTTAGTGTTCACACACTGAGTTTGGGGGGAAGCTGTTGGGAGGGGGGTGTGTGTCTGCAGTGAGCACAGCTGGGAGCCAGATTAGACAGGGCCTGGAAATAGCAAGTGAGTGACAGGTCTAATCTGGGGGGCGAGCTGTGCAGAAAGGGAGGCGCCTAGAAGAGAGAGCAGTTAGGGTATGTGTGTGTGTGTGTGTGTGTGTGTGTGTGTGTGTGTGTGTCTATCCACAGCTGCCATTCTGCCTGGAGATGTTGCTGGTTTGAGGGAATTTTAATTTTAAATTTAATTTAAATATTTTTAAAGGAAATTATTAAATCCACCCCTCCAATTTCTCTCCCTCCCCCAACTATTTCCTCCCGGCTCCGTGTGCTCTTTGGTGTTTAGGGAAACTGAAAGGATGTATCTCAGAAAGCAAGATGAGATACATTAATTATTTATGACAGTTCCGTTTATTGTTTTAATAACACCATTAAAAAACTAAATACGGGGGATGGGGGGGGCTAGGGGAATACCTCCGTGATAAAAGTGATTGCCTCACAAACGTGAGGACATAGTACAGATCCACAGAACCCATGCAAATGCTGGGTGGTCATGGTGTCCACATATAATTCCAGCTTTGGGAAGCAGAGGCGGGGGGAGGAGGGGATTCACCCCAGCAAGCTGGGTAGCGAGACTAGTCCTATCAGCAAGCTCTGCCTCAGTGATTAAGGGGGACTCCTGACACCAACCTGGAGCCTCCGTGTGTGCTCACACACATACATGTGCTCACCTACACACAGCTACACCACACACTCACATGCAAAAGTAGAAAAAGAAGAAAAAAAAAAAAAACGGAATGGGGATGTTGAGTGCGCTAGTGGCAAGGGAATGGTCCACCATCATCTGTCGACTCCTCTCCACGCCGAGGGTCACGTGGGCCAGTCAGTCTTAGACCCCACGTTATCTTTAGTTGATCTGAGAAGACAAGTGAAGTCACTGCCATCTCCGTGTGGACATGTGGGGAGTTCAGGAGCGAAGTGAT
>CABHPH010117084.1:0-23327 GCA_902168325.1 Peromyscus nudipes | reverse complement strand
AACAGAAGAGTCATCAAGCTGACCATTGTGAGTACAAATCGACCCTAGAGTTGTGTTCTCTTGAAGCAGTAAGATGTGAACTTCTCCTGCTCCTACTGGGTGTCATTAGGTGAGTGATGCCAATGGTGAGACAGGAACAGCTCCCAGGTCCAAACCTTAAGGAGGCACTTACTCAAAAGGCTATGCGAGTGCAAGGTCAGCACTTAAGATGAAGAGCCTCCTTAAATTTTATGTCCTTGGTCTCTGGTTTTCTTCAACCCAGCCAAAGGCAACTCATGAAAGTCTGAATCTAGAGAACTTCTGTTGCCATTTGTTGCCAGATACAGTATAAGTGTGGAGGCAGGAGGAGGATCCCAAGTTCAAGTCTAGCCAGCAATAGAAAATAGAGGGAGGGAGGAAAGAAGGGAGGGAGAAAGGGAGGAAAGGAATGAAGGAAGAGAGAGAATGTCTGGTAAGAGACAGAAGGAGGAGAGAGGAAGTAAGGGAGAGCATGGAGAGAGGGACAGATTTTATAAAACAGGCAAGCTACTAGATGAGGAGCTCAAGCCAGTCAGAGGATGGGTACCTGGGATCCAGCTGAGCCATCCTTTTGCCAACTTTGGTGAGCAGACCTGAGACAGGTCAAGCCCTCATGGTGCCACAGAAGCACACCACACTTGGTACGTGAGGTTGACTTTGGTCAGTTACAAACTCTGTCCAGCTGACTTACCTGTCTAAAAATTCAGACGGGAAATCCTGGCAAACACTGCGCATGCACGCGCACATGCACACACACACACACACACACACACACACACACATGCACACAGGCACGCACGCGCACACACACACACACACACACCAGCGTTAGCCCAGCCTCATCTCATCAACTACATCATTTCAATCAGATCTCCATAACACACAGGCTCTGTTTCATATGAGAAGTGAAATGGGAATCCACCTGACGTCGTCTCACTGGCTTTCACTGTTTCTTGCCATCTTAGTGCTTTATGCTTCAGTGACCTGAAAGGTCTGTCCCTTGTGACCAGGTAAAAGCTCACTCGGGCCCATCAGCAAGCAGACGCGATCCCGAAGCGCGGCCCTCTCACTCCGGTCCCCTCTCTCTGTCTGTCTGGCTTTTTGTCTGGGCTGCTGTTCCTCCTTCGTGTCGAAAGGTTCAGTCCCTGCACAGCACCTGATCTTTTTCCTGTTAAAAGACAGAAAGGCCGTTATTAATTTGTCCTCACGTTAATATACTTCATTTCCTTTCATCTTTATTACCCATCTATATCTCCCTCAGAGGTCTTGTTTACATAAAACAGGACTCTTCGATGCAGAGAGGATTTAATGAGTCTTAGCGTAACCACTCCAGAGTGAATACCGTGCACTCACCCTTTATAATTATGAATCATTTGACTGTGTTTAAAAACGCCTTCAGCAAGTGCTGCCAAGCAGTTTCTTTCTAAATTTTTTTTTTTAGTACCAGATATATCAGTCATAACCAAATTATGAGCTTGGTCCATAACCTTCTGGCTCTAAACTCTAACAGAAGGGGCATAATATCTCAGATTCGATTCAGAGTATGGGCTTAAACCATTTGGCTCTCCCTCCCTCTCCCCTTCCCTCTCCCTCCCTCCCCCCTCCTCCCTCCCTCCCTCCCCCTCCCTCCTTTCCTTGTCAAGCTTGTACATGCAGGTAAAGCATTACACAGATAAACGAGACTCCAGGGGCATCAAGCCTCTGAAGCCACTCACATCCGATGATTTGCTCTGAAGGACGTCTCTTAGAGGCTAGCCTGGGAGCCTGAGCTGTTACCTGGTGAGTTTTACTTCAGGTCACACTGTGAACAAAAAGCTAGGAAGGTGGTGGTCCCATTTCAACAACCAGTTTGAGCACCTGGCATTAAGTGCTGAAAAAAAAAGAAGCGTGGGAAGGATTAATTCGGTCTTGGTGAGTGAGAAAGACTGGGAGATCAGGGAATGTGCTATCCGTGTCGGAAGCGTGACTACGAATTTGCTAATAGGAAGAACGGGACAGACAGAAGGTTCCTGAAAGTCAACATAAAGCAACACGGCAGTGCACGGGGCTATAATAAAGACTGCTGCAGCCTGGTGGAATTGGGTTAAGGAAGATTTGACCGGATTGGAGAACGAAGATGAAGATGAATGATGGGAAGTGGGTAAAGGGTCTTCTGTACGTACAGTTAATAAAGTAATGGGTTCCATGGAGGTTATCTACCTCAGTTTTGTGAGTCCTAAGTACAGTCCAGAAGGAAGTTCACTTCTCAAAGGAATGTATTTAATGCTTTCCGTAAGCATGACACCGAACTAGGCGTCAGAATGGAAGGCAAGAATGCAGCCAGTGGTTGGCAGGAGCTTCCGGTCTGTGTGGGAATACAGAGGTCCATGACTTCCTGCAAGTGAAGATATGAGACAGGGGAGGAATGCAAAACATAAACCAGGCAGATGCAACAAGGCAATGTACGCCATCTGCAAACACTCTGAGACAGGCTGACTGGCAGAGAATCTATATCCAGGGACTGGAGAGATTGCTCAGGGGTTAGGACCACATACTGCTCTTACAGAAGACTCAAGATCAGTTCCCAGAATCTACATTGGGTGGTTCACAGCCACCTGTAACGTCATCTCCAGGGCATCATCGGATGCTTCTGTCCTCCGTGGGCACCTGCACTCATATATAATTAAACACAAAAATAAAGCTTTAAAAGAGAGAAAGAGAAAGGTGAGAGCCCATGGGCACAGGCATTCTCAGTTTTTGCTTCCCGACTGCCATGGTGTGAACTTGTTCTCTCTCCCACATTCTCCCACCACGATGGGCTGAATCCTCTGAGACCGTGAGCCGAGTGAAATAACTTCCTGTACCCGGTCCCAGCGATGAGAAGGCTAAGTCGCACAGAGGAATATCATAAAACAATGACAGGCACACGCAAGGTGAAAGGAATAACCCGAACAAGGTAAACAGGATAGCAGAGAGGGCTTGTGTTGAGGAAAAGGTACCGAGTTTGTCTTTGAAATAGAACGTGGTGGTAGAAAACATGAGATGAGGAGTTTACAAAAGGCTTTGGATGTCATACTAAAAACTCTAGGCTCTATCCAGGAGAAAATGGATTCTTCTACATTTTATTTATGTGTTGTTCTAGGTATGAGTGTTCTGTCTGCAGGTGTGCTGGCGTGCCAGAAGAGGGCATCAGATCTCGTTGTAGATGGTTGTGAGCCACCATGTGGTTGCTGGGAATTGAACTCAAGACCTCTAGAAGAGCAGCCAGTGCTCTTAGCTGCTAAGCCACTTCTCCAGTTTTGGATTATTTTAATAATCCATGGATTAAATTATAGATTAATAAAGTATTACTTAGAGCTGGGTATGTTAACTCAGGCCTGTAATCTCAATCGTAGGGAGGCTGAGGCAGAGGGACTCTTTCAATTTTGAAGCCAGCCTATACTCCATAGATATTTCCAGGTCAATCTGGGCTACAGAGTAAGGCCCTAAACAAACAAACAAAACAACAGAAAATGCTACATAGAGATGCTCATCAAGGCACTGTCTAAGGAACAAAGAGAGCGGTATTCTGGGCTTAATGGAGGAAGGTATGGGCTCATTTGTTCATTTGTCAGACCTGCCCTCACTAGCCCAGGGACACAGCTTCTTTAGGAATGGCAGAGAGGCCCTGGGAAAACAATGGAGTCATTGTCCCTGGGTATGTCTCCTTTTTACTCACCTCACTGAGCTCTCAGGAGGGGTGGAGAAGCATTCATCAGAGACTTTTATAAGAAAGTAATCCTACCCTAATCAACTCAATACCAGAACCAAGGTATCATTAGTTAATGATGCTGGCCAAGTCCTTTGAAGTTCAAAAGTACAATAAAGACACTACAAATTGTTAGTAGCCAAACGAGGGAGAGACATCTTTCCAACACCCACACAAAAGGTCTGAGGACTCCTCAGTGGCTCCCCCACACCTTCTCCTTTGCTACAAGTCCTCAGGACACTGCAGCTGATGCTGTGGGCTGCACGGCTTTCTTGAGTCTTGGTTGAGCTGAAAAGAGATGGGGCCCATCGCCTTTGGGAGACTCCAAAAGAGTCCTGAGCAAGGTGAAGGTAGGAAGTCCTGCTCCTTTTCATTCCATGTCCTCTGTGGTCTCCACCCCTTCCTCTCCTGCACTCAGCTTGCCTCATCCAGTAGACCATACCCACCTCCTCCCCCTTCTTCCTGTGACGGAGCTGACCTCTCCCGGGCACTCCTTAGAGGTTGGATCCGTAATACTTCACAGAGAGGAGCCACATGGTCACTGCTAAACAAAGGGTCCTTTAGTTACCAAGATCCACCCCTCTTAAGGGCAGCAGAAATTATATCGCCCATTTTTTTCCAAGTTTAAATTAAAAACTAGAGATGTGCTACCTCCTGAGATCAGAGTCAGAGCATTTGACATCTCACCCGTTGCATACGGAATAAAGTGACATTGTATTTCAAATGTTTGTCAGTGGGATTGGCACGACCTTTCCAGAAAGGGATGGTGAGCCAGGCGGTTGACCCCCTAATTCAGCTGTCTCCATCTGTAGTGTCCCCCGCCCCCCATCCAAAGGGCCCTGTGCTTCTTCACTAGGTAAAGTCTCATCTAGGAGACACTATGCCCAGACCTCAGGCACTTTCTCCTCTCTGTGTGTCTAGCTCTTAAGTTAACATACAGTAATTTATCTGCTAACTGGTTGTGTGTTGACTAACCCACGCTTCACAGTATTTCCACAGAAGAGTGTCAACTTGGACATAATAAAGAAAAAATAGTTCCCTATTCTATGGGGAAAGCCTTGATACTGGAAGTGGTGCGCACACCTTTAATCCCAACACTCGGGAGGCAGAGGCAGGTGGATCCTTGTGAGTTCAAGGCCGGCCTGGTCTACAGAGCGAGTTCCAGGACAGCCAGGACTGTTACACAGAGAAACTCTGTCTCAAAACAAAACAAAACAAAACAAAACAAACAAACAAACAAACAACAAAATCCCCTCACCCAATCTACATCACTTTGAGTGTTTTCATGACTGATTCTTGTTTATTACTTTGTGAATTCTCATAACAAATAGAATGTACCCCACTGGAAGATGAGGAAACTGAGGCCCAGAGAAGGTAAGAAATTCACTCAGTGTGATCAATATAAATATTTGAGCTGGGATTCAGATGTGAGAAGGCCTGAAGTAGACCTGTGTTCACATCCATTATTTACACCCTTTCCAATGTGATCAGGCACTTCTCGTCAGGCTGGGTTTTATAGGGATGGGTAGGAGGCTGTGACTATCCTCAGGTGCCTAGAATGGTCTCTCTAGTGTACCACTCTGCGAACACTTGTACAATGAATGACATTTTTTGGATATTTACACAGGCCAAGTCAAAGCTCATTAACTTTGTGAGTTCAATCCAAGTCTCTGTTAAAGAATAAAATGAAAACAAAAAGGAACAAAAACAATTGCAGGACCAGTTAGTTAGTAGCAGAGCCAGGACTAGACTCCAGATCTCTAGACTAGCTGATCACCAAATGATTTTAAATTAATATTGGATTAGAAGCCATAAAGGGTTTTACGTATTTGTAATCTCAGTACCTGGGAGGCTGAAGGAGGAGGATTTGAGTTCAAGACCAGCCTCAACTCTGAACTATACAGTAAAACCCTTGACTCAAAGAGAAGGGGTCGGGGAGAGGAAAAGGATTAGATGAACAGATACTTACATCCTTCCACTTCCTATGTGATGCCATTTCTAGCCACAAGATATTGGCGATTGGGGGAATAGGAAACTGTCCTGGTCCCAGTGGAGCTGGAGGGGAGCCTAGGCATCCCTTTGCCTCCAAAATGTCTGTAGTGCCACAGTCGGCGAACCACCAAGGGTTCCCAGCCAACGTCATCAGAATGAATACGTTCTAGTTCTCCCAACTTCTCCTTCTCCTCTCTCCAGCTTCAGCCAGTACACAGCGGGCTACTCACAATAGATGCTAACAGCATGCACAGGACCCCGCATGCTCAAGCCAGATCAAATCCCAGCATGGAGAACGGAGGTGGATAGAACGTCCCCCCTCAAGCTGAGGAGTTAGTGGCAACTGATAGCTGCTGGGAAAGGGAGAGTCAGTCTTTTTTTTGTTTTGTTTTGTTTTGTTTTGTTTTGTTTTGAGAGTGTTGCCTTTGGCATGTTAAGTATGCATGAATGGAAAGTCAAACATCCAACAATATATGGATAGATAAATTGGACTTGGTGGCTATTAAAAAAGAGAAGGGGGACACAAAGTTGGGTGCGTTAGTGTGGTGGTTTGAATGATAATGGTCTCCATAGGCTCACATATTTGCATACTTGGTCCCCAGTTAATGGAACTGTTTGGGCAGGATTAGGAGGTGTGGCCTTGTTGGAGGAGGTGTGTCACTGGCAGTGGTCTTTGATGTCTCAAAAGCCTGCCATTCCCAGTTAGCACTCCACCTTGTGGTTGTTGTCTCAAGATGAGATCTCAGCTACTGCTCCAGCACCATGCCTGCCTTCCTGCTGCCGTGCTCCCTGCCATGATGCTCATGGACTCACCCTCTGAAACTGTGAGCCCCAAGTAAACTCTTCCTTCCATAAGTTGCTTTCACTGTCCATAGAAAAGTAACTAAGATACTTTGGAGAAAGGGGGGGTGTGCATTTGCAAGAAGTGGGGGAGGAGGTGAATATGCACTGTATGAAATTAAAGAAATAATCTTACAAAAGAAGAGGAAGAGGAGGAGAAGAAAATCAAATCCAAATAGTGACCCCCACAGTGTAACACAAATTGCTAAAAGGTCTTATTAGTAAAAAGATCCTGGAGCTAGATATTGGGGTGAAAGCTGAAAGATCAGAGGAACAGAACAAGCCAGCCACAAGTTCTTACTACTAGGAAATCCTCAGTCCAAGAGAGCTACTTCCTGTATACTCACGCCTTATATCCCTTTCTGTGCCCTGCCATCTTACTTCTCTCTCCGCCCAGCTACATCACTTCCTCTTTCCACCCAGCTCTATCACTTCCTGTCTGTCTGTACAGATCTCTAGACTTCTATGGTTAACTAGTGCTGGGATTAAAGGCCTGTACCATCACACCTGGCTCTGTTCCCCATGTGGCCTTGAATTCACAGAGATCCAGATGAATCTCTGCCTCCCGAATGCTAGGATTAAAGGCTACCACTGCCTGACCTGTATGTTTACTATAGTGGCCGACTTTGTCCTCTGATCCCCAGGCAAGCTTTATTTGTTAGAGAACAAATAAAGTATCACCGCACCACAGTCTTCAAGAGCATCTTGCTGGCAAGTTGACTGAACACAAATGCACATGGTTTAACCATCCAACTCATGGATTTACAGTGTGGAAAGCAAATGTCTGTTGTTCCAAGCCACTGAGATTGCATGTTTATCTGTTACTCAGCACACCCTTACCCAGCCTCTCACTGTGAGGGGTCCATACCAGAGGCAGGTGATTCTGGGTTACTCGAGTTCAAAAAATCACAGTCTTCTTCTCATGGGTGCTCCACACTCCCTCGCTCCCTCCTCACAGGACACAGAACCAAATCATACAACCCTCTATTTTCCAAACCGCAGGGGTAGCTGAAGAACAGCATTCAGATGGAAGCCACCTTGCTCATGTTTCAAACTATAGCAGCTTTTACAGAAGTTATAGACAAAGTGTTTAAACAAGGGACCTTGTGTAGAATGATGCCAGGAATAGCGATGAGCTGAAAGGGGGAAATTCAAAGAACAAAAAAAGTTCACAATTATTGACCATTTCCTATGGATTAGCTGATCCTCCGCCCATCACCTACTCGATCTAAAAAAAGAAAAAATAAACCATAATACTACAGCAGTAAATTATCCTCTCTGGTTACAGAAGAAAAACCTTGAACCTGAGAAAAACTTCTCAAGACCCCATTGTAAATGGTAGGGCAATTTGAATATAAATATGTCTGCCCCAGAGCCTGGCTCTTTGTCCCCATCTTCATGAAAGAAATGAGCTATTTTCTGAGCTGCCTCAGAGAAAGGACGCCTAATTCCTGAGTCACCATAGGCCAACCTTACCACTAATTTGTTGGGCGTCACCTCAGCAATATGCCTGTAGGTATTTTCTTTTTTTTACTTGAAAACTGAGAGATTCTGCCAGTTACCACCCAGTTACCCATGAGCTGGAGTGAAGGGAGGTAACACTTGAGAAGTAAGGATGAAAAGTGTTATAAATAGTATGATTACAAGGAGCAATAATTCAGATGGAGAATGTCATGTGCAAGTTCAGACATAAACTGGAATTAAGCCTCATAAATATAAAAGGATGGAAGGCATACAGTTCTTCCCATTTTAACAGTAAACTATCGTCGAAATCTTAGGTTAACCAGGCACCCCAACAGCTTCCTCAGAAAGGCACAGCCTGAGAGGAAGGGGTACACACTCACCGGGAACATTTTGAGTGGGTGGTAAATCTGAGACCCAGCTGTCATAACTGTTAGGACAAAATAGAGCAGTAGGAGTTGACAGGAGTTTGTACCACGTGCAAGAGATGACCTCCGAGCTCTTTATGTTAATACACTCTTTATAACAATCTTAGGAAGCAAGTTCTTTTCCTGACAACTAAGCAGCAGTTACTGAGTCACAAAGCCGTAAACGGAAACACTGGAATAAAAGCGAGGCAATCTCAGCTGGGCAAGGCGGCGTACACCTGTAATTCTAATGCTGCTGTGCTTAAGGACAGGTGATAGTTAAGTTCAAGACTGGCCTGAGCTACTTTGTGAGTTCAACATCAACCCGGGCTAAGGTAAGCCTTCCCCTCAAAAACCAAAACCCAAATATCACAAAACAAGACGAGAATGCAGGCCCCTCCAGGGAGGACTGCCGCGTATGCACTGAGGACTGAAGACCTGTTGTCTTCTTCCATTGCTTTGCGCCTTCAGTCCTCCATTTCGAGTCTGTGCCTTTTTTTTTTTTTCAAGTCTCTGGCTCTTTACCCAGAAGCCCAGCTTTAGGTTCATGAATGTCACAACAAATAACATCAGAACCACCACACGCACACAGTCTCTTTTTTCTTGTCAAATGCACCCATCCAGACAAGAATGTTAAGCAGGTTTTACGTCAAGCTAAGCCAAGCAGGAAGCATTTTGCCCAGACACACAGTAAACCAAGTCCTTTGTTCTCAGTGATAACAAGGGGCGCTCCTTGTAACTTCGCACACTTCTCGCCTCCGCTAATTCTCATTTCATTTCTCTTACCTAAAAACTGCCCCATGCTGATGTCTTCTAGATAACTTTGTGAGTGTAATACTGTTTCAAGGTATTTTGGAATTGACTCTGAGAAATGAGCATAGGAGAGTCCATGCCCAGTGCCCAGGGCCAACCTGTGCATTCAGGTCTGCCCCAGCAGGCTAAAGTATGTGGCATGCACGGCATGTGGTGGGGGGTGGCCTCATTCGAGGCCTGATGCCAGTCCTGGTGTGGGCACTTCTTAGGTACACCATCCTAAGAAATGATTAATCACATAGCGCTATCAGAAAGAGACTAAATAACCACACTTGGTAGCTGTGGACCCAAATCATCAAACAGTCACGTGTTTTATATATGCACACCTCCCTATGTGTTTAAAATCATCTCTAGATTATATATAACCCCTAATACAATGTAAATGTTGTGTAAGTTGTTATTATCCTCTATTATCTAGAGGATGACGATAAAACACTATACATATTTGTATAGATGCATGCAGGTTTCCCCCAAATATTTCTAATCTGTAGTTGGATATATCCTCAGATGAGTGAGTCACAGACAGGGCCAACTGCCTTTCCAAAGGGCGTATGGTTGTATGCATAGAGAAGCCAATGAAACTCACTTAAAAGCTACTTACTTTCACAATCTTGTATCTCTCCATAACGTTCCCATGGGCCAGCAGTAACCAAGTATGACGTTTAATTACGTTTTTCTTAAATAACTAAAAAAGTAGAAACACAGTGTTAGCAAGAGAAGTGCAGTACCTAGACCAGTGGTTCTCAAGCTGTGGGTCTCGACCCTACAGGGGTTGCATATCAGATATTTACATTACCATTCATAACAGTAGCAAAATTACAGTTGTGAGGTAGCAACGAAAATAATTTTATAGTTGGGCGTCACCACAACATGAGAAACTGTATTAAAGGGTCGCAGCACTAGGAAGGTTGAGAACCACTGTCTTAGACATTGAAAGATGGCATATTAGTTTGGTAAAAGAAATATTTCTTTCCCCAAATGGAAATTATATATACATATATGTGATGTCTGATTCTTCACAAAAATAAAGTATACCTTAAATATAAACTCAATCAAAAACCCAGCAAGAGTCATTCATTCTAAGGTCCAACAAAGTTAAAATACAATTCATCCAAAAAAGCAGGTATGTAATATTTTGAAAAAACTATTTTGAAAGGAGGCTGCTTTTGTTGGAGAGAAAAGTGTAGAATACTGAAAACTCAGTACAGTCAAGTCAACGTCCAAGCTGTAGCACACGCCTGTAATCCTGTACCTGAGAGGCTGAGGCAGGGGGATCACAGGTCCAGAGCCAGCTTGGGCTATGGAGTGAGCATTTTATTAAAACAAAAACAAGAACAGACATGTACACTATTCAAACAATATGGAAACTTTGTTGTGTATGTATGCACTATTTGATACGGAAATAAAAATACTTTTACAAATAGTGTTCCGTGGTCTGGGTAGAAACTGGGAGGGAGAGATGAGCCCAAAATTCAAACAAGTTCCAAATCTGTTCAGAATTGAAGGAAAAAATAAAAGCAGAAAAAATTAGCATACTGAGGATCTGATAATTAAATATCAAGAAGAAAAGTAACTCCATAGGTTGGAGAAGGAAAATGAAATCTTCTAACAGAATGACAGCTTTCTGTTAAAGAAATCTTAAACTGGAAACAGGAAAATAAAGAGGTGAGAAGAATGAAATTGACAGACTAATATCCATGTCATCTTTAGACTATAAAAACGTAGTTCTAATCAGCTCTTGAGTGACACTGAAATAATACTAAAATTCATGAAGAAGAAGGAAATATTCAGACCTTAAATGTGAGTAGTCAAAGGGAAAAAAAATCATACATCATCCAAACAAAAAGAAAGGCACACTTAACAGACACCGGCTTTTTGACAAAGAGGCCAAAAACACATACTGGAGAAAAGATGGCATCTTTACCAAGTGGTGCTGGTCCACCTGGATGGCTGCATAGGGAAGAATCCAGATAGAGCCATGTCTATTATCCTTCAAGACTCAAGCCAGACCAAATCTCAGCATGAAGGAGGGGAAGTGGGCACAAAGTCCCACCCCTACCCAAGAAGCTATTTACAAACGGGAGATGGAAAATCAGCCGGGTGAGATCCAGCTCACTGCAGAGTAGGTCCACACTCAGGATTAGCTGGCGAATACAAATCAGATCCCTTGTCTTTTAGCGGCTGTTTTCTTTGGCTTTGGCTTTTGTTTTAAGAGAAAGAAAGAATACGAAGTTGGGCTGATGGGAAGTGGGGAGGATCTGACAGGAGTGGGAGACAGGGAAGAATCTAAAACTATATCATATGAAATTTTCAGAGAATAATTAAAAAATAAATACAATTAATAAATAAGCCCATGAAAAGTATTACTATCTTTACATATGAGGCAAAGATATGCAAATTGTAACCACAAAGGGATATCATTTCTTTTTTTTCTTTTCTTTCTTTCTCTTTTTTTACAATTTTATAATTTTAATCTTGTGTGTATGGGTGTTTTGCATGCGTACATGTCTGTGCACCATATGTGTGCTCGGTGCCCATAGAGGACAGAAGGGGGTGTCCACAAGAGGGTGTTTGGGTCCTCTGGTACTGGAGTTACAGATGGTTGTGAACCACCGTGTGGGTACTGGGAATTGAACCCAGGTCCTCTGGAAGAGCAGTCAGTGTTCTTAACCACTGAGCCATCTCTTCAGTCCCGGATATCATTTTCTAACTATAAAATTCACATTCATTTTCAACAAAAGCGCTAAGTGTTGGTGAAGCTATAAGGAAGTCATATAGTGTTTCCAGTAGCTGGATAGAGGAATGCAAACATCTTAAGCTATAAAGAAGGAATTCACCTTGGGTCTTTGTTTTTGTAGCATGGGGATTGAACCCAAGGCCGTACTCATGGTAGGCAAGTGCCCTGCTACTGAGCCACCTCCTAGGCCTGGTTTCTACTTTCCATTCTGAGCTGGGATTTCACTGACTTACCAGGCTAATGTTGAGCTCACTGTGGAGCTCCTCCTGCCTCAGCCTCTGAATAAATGATATGAGAGGCCTGAGCCACCACATCTAGCTTTCGCCTTGCATTTCAAAAATCTTTAAAGAAAGTATATGAAGACTGTAGACACAAAGGTGTTTGTAGCAATGCTACTGTTTTTAGTAATGACTTGGGCAACTATACAAACATCTCTACACATGCTTCCTCTTGGAAGATTTGCTTGGCTCCCCAAGTACTGCTTCCTCCCTACAGGCCATTCAGTGTCACTGTCCATCACTGGCAGGTCCCCAGCCTTTGGTGTAAGGCTTCGCACATAGTAAGAAGAGTCTTAGTAATTATTTCTTAAATGGATGAATGAGTCCATGTTAAACAGTAGCAGATGTAAAACGGCTCTTAAAGAAATATAAACCCATTAACTTACTAATTATGAAAACTGTGTTGCAACTTGGAAAATGCTTCAGGACAGCCGAACAAAGTGGGAAAAACAGGGGTCACGGCAGCTCATGTATTATGATTGCAACTGAGTAATCGGAGCTGTAGACACATGGACAAACTCAGGGAGGTATGTGTGTGGAATATCCTTGCTGCCGTGGAGGTCATGACATTATGGACATTTTGATCTTTTCCCATCTCTTAAAAAACACATTGGTTAATCTCCTTTTATAATTTCCAAAAAGATGAGAGGAAAACTTCATGGGCTTTAGAGGTAGAATACTTGGGTACCAGTCCAGGCTCTACTGTTGATTAGCTTGTGACCTTTTACCAATAGCTAGAGCTCTTTGAACCTCAGTCTCCTCATCTATTAAATGGCAAAGATAATAGCTACCTCGCAGAGCTGTTGTGAGGGATGTGTGAGCTCATGCATGTGAAAAGGTTTTATAAACTATAAAGTTCTCTATTAATGTAGGATACTATTATGACTAAAGCAGCTTTTGTTTCCTAAGCGAAATAACCCTTTTCATTTCCTCCAAACTGTTGTATTTAGTCACTTCCATGCAATGCAGGAATAGGTACAAAATCATTGGAACACCACACTAACTGTGCAACCCGTGATAGTACTACACAAGCCTGTTGTATAGCTGTCTGAGAAAAGAAGGATTCATAGTAGGTAAGTGGAAGGTATCTCTGAGAAGCTAGGAATGATGGGAAAGGAACCCAAAGGAACAGTCCCAGTAAACCTATCACTAGCACTTAAGTCTTGGTTTAATTTTCAAAACTGAAAAACTATGAATGGAAAAAGAAGGGAATATTTCCTTTCATTTCCCCTAGCCACACAGCCCTCTCCCCCACACTGCGTGTGTCCCTCTAGGAGGAGGTAGGCATATGTAAACAAAGTTTTTAAACCTTTTTAACATTCCTCAATACACCTTGGTGCTACTCTTTCTTTTGCATCTGCATTTTATCCATTGATTAGATATACCTTTATTTATAAAATATATTTATCCAATTCCCTTCCAATGAAGGAGCCTCCAGGTTGTCTGCCATCATTTCCTGTGCCCTCAGAAGGGACAGTTCCTTCTGCCTCGAGCCACAACAAAGAAATAGATCATTTCAAGAGCAATCCAGCCTCTAGATCCCAACACTCGCTTTTCTGATCAATGAGACATGCATCTGAAATCCTTTCAGTTATTTTCTGCACTTTGGTTCAAAATCACATGACTCAGAGGACCTAGCTCAGCCATTTTCTTCGACGTTGGTATAATTTTGTGGTTAAGAATCTCAGACCACACTGCCTGGATCTAAGAGCTGGCTCTCCCCACTTACTCTTCAAATTCTCTCCTCCTCAACGTGGGCATGATAATAGTACCTGTCTCACAGGGTTTTATAAGGCTTAGTGGTTAGATCCAAATACACTGACTCCTCGGCCCAGCGTCTTTCAGAGGGCACTTTTGGTAGTAACCCAAACAATAAAATTCATGTTTATCTCAAGAAATGATGTCCCAGAACAGTGATTCTCAAAGTGGAGCCTGTGGAGCCCGTGAGATCTGTGAACCTCCTGACTCAGACATGCAGAAAGTGGAGCCCAGCAAACTGGGTTTCAAAAAATATTCTAAGAAATTCTGGTGCATGTGATAATTTAAGAACCATTACTTTGAAACATAGAACCTGGCAGAAGAAGGTGGTTTAGAAGCACACTTATGTCATCAATACCTGAAAATTCCATTCTTTTTTGAGGGGTTTCTTGAGTTGGTGAGATTTTACTAATGGGAAAATATGTTCATAATACTGTTCTCTGTATCTTGAAAATAAAATGTTTTCTTTTAAACCACATTTCTAAGGTTTTCTTCTTAGCTCCTATTTGCTACAAATTTGGAGGCCTTGGCAAATTCAGTAGCAGCAGGCTTCAACATTCGACTTAAAAATATAAAGAAAAATTCAAAATTGCAAAACAAATTCACTAGAGATACAAAATAGCAATTGACCTCTGTGATTTAACCACAGCCATTTTTTTCATTTATTTATTTATTCATTCAGAAAACATTTACTGAATATTAACCACATTTCAAAAGTATTCCAGGCACTTGGAATTCTGGAAAGAATCAAACAGTGAGAGAAAGATCTGTCCTACCTGTGAATCCACTACATGATCTAGCCACAGATGAAAGTAATTCAGTTTATACTGTACCTGTGCTTCTAAACCATTGTTTCTTCCCATATTGTTCGGGGCTTCCCTGAGTCTTGACCACTCAACTTCCCAATCAAGAAAAGTCACAATGCTGTAATGTGCATCGGGATGTCAAACAAACCCAAGGGCAACTCCAGCCACTGGGTGAGGTGAGGTGTTTGAGAAGGATCCTGAGATGCTATCTGGCTGTGATGAAGGGTAATGCTTAAGGAAGAAGGTAACACCAACATAAAGGTCTTTACCAGCAAACCTCTAGAGAGTGTGGTCTTCTTTGAGATTCTGGAAGCTACTCTCAACATTTCATGGAGGACGAAATCAGAGCGGTTGCCTTGCCTTGCTCCAGGAACCACCGACGCTGTTCTTTTCTTTTGTACTTCCCTTCCCCACAAAGCCACTGGGAATGGCCTGGTTGAGTTCAGAGCCAGCGGACAGGAGCTTCTTGATGACGAACATCAGCATGGGGAGAGCCACTTGGCAGCATCTGTGTTGAGGCCCAGGGCCCCCCCCCCATGCTCTCTCCCACTGGCTTCAAGACACCTGACTTGCTCCGAAGTGTGAAATAGCAGGACTGTCTTCCTGAGTGAGAGAGCACACACTTTTCCCTTTGCTGCTTGATGGTGTTACACAGATGTGAACAAATGGCCCTTCACCTTCCACATCCATGGCAGCCAAACTCTTAGGATAAACAGAGAAGATTCCCACTGCAGACTTTGTGCAAGAGAACACAAGAGGAGACCAAGTGGGCAGCATGGTCCGGGTGCCTTGTTCCCTGCGTGGGTGATCTCTCCATTGCTTTTCATGAAAAAGGTGTGCGTGCTGTTTCTAGATTATTCCTTCTTTGTTTATGTGTCTCTCCAATAAATAAGTCATGACCCCCTTTTGATGATACAGAATGTTTACTGCTCTAGAGGGATCTAATGAGATCAATGGACCCGCACAAGGAGCCAGAGCCACAGTTTCGAATGTGTCATGCCGAAAACCTATTCCATGCTCTAAGAAAAAGACCCTGGGACTCTAAGTCTGAAAGTTACAGACTTTATTGACAGCCAGTTTCCTTCAAGGAGATCCAATATGGAAAATTTTCCAGAAGCTGTCTCCTGGGAATAAATGACGTTTGCACCAATCTTGATTTGCCGCTGATGTTAGAATTCACTTTCTCCCTAAAATGCTGGTTTATTTCTTTTCCTCATATTTTGCCGCTTTAGTCAATCAAACAAGTTTAACACACTCTGCATATGATATTTCCAGGTATTATTTGAGTCTACTTCTTGGCTTTCCATTATAAATATTTCTCTTGTCTGCACAAATGACTTTAGGTTTCATAACGCTGGTGTTAAGTTCTTACCACACTCTTACTACTGACAGAAGAGTGTATATTCTATGGTTAATTTTAAAACACACACTCACATACACACAGGCATGAGCATACACACACGCACCCCACATGCATGCACTCACATGTGCAGACACACATACACACCACACACAAGCATGCATGTGCACACACACACAATGTGCTCACACATACACACACACGTGCACATGCCCTCCCCACACATGTTCGTACATGGAGGCACACACACACACACATACACACACACTAGTCAAGTTACAAACTGGGAATTAAATCAGTGTTTCCCCTAAGAAAATAAATTCTAAAACTATTGGGTTTCACCTGGCTGACTGTCATTTTAGACCACTGTGACATCTGATGAAAAGGTGGCCCGATCCCAGTCACATTTGCCATTTTTATAAAAACATCAACTTCCTCCTTGGCACATGTGTGACAGAGGAGATGTGGAATGAGAAGACTGACTGATGGATTCCCCCTTTTGGCTGCTCATTTTCTTTTGAGAGAGGAGGGGTAAAAAGAGGAAGGTGACCAGAGTAAAGAAGAGTCCAGCAGAGGAAAACGGCTCTGCCGACTCCTTGAGTCAGGATGTCTGGCGTTCAGAAGTGTGAGAGAATCCTCTGGTAGTGTTTATTTGAGGTGGGCGATGAGCGTAAGAAATGGGGGGCGCCAGGCAGCATCCCCAGTGGCTCCAGGAAGGACTTTGGAGACTGTGGACGTAATACACAAGCCAACTCCATTCACTGGCTCTCAGCACGGTTTTTACAACAGGTCATAAAAGAGAAAGTAAAGGTTCATTGTGAAACAGTTGGCACACATTTAACCAAGGTTAAGACAGGCTGGCACCAGGGTAAATTCACACCCATTAGAATGGGTCTCAGTAGTGATCCGGTGGTAGAGGGCACAGCTAATAAAGAACTTCAAACGAAGAAAGAACAAATTACAAAGTGTAGACTAGTGTGTGCAGTTTATATTTTCAGCTATGAGGAAACTTGATTTTACTTGGAAAGATTAGGAAATATCACTATTAGCTCTAGCCCGGCACTCCACACACAAATGAATCTCACACAATGACTTTGGCCATTAGAAAAAAAAACACTCTGTTACCTCTATACTATTTGACTTTTCAAAGAAACGAAATGACAGCTGTTGAAATCTGTGAGGAAAGGCTAATCTGCCAGATCTGTATCTGTAAACCTTTCTCTTGTGAAGGCCGAGAATCGACAGATCTTTTCATGTGCAGTGACCCTCGGAATGAGAACTGAGTGCTGTCTTAATCACCGTGTTTACAGGTAAAACAATTCGCTTTCTTCAGCTTTCCCGTGAACTCATTTCCAGTGCCTTGGCTGGGCAGTTGACTCTCCTCCGCATCCTTCCTCCGTTCCCACCTTTCGCTCAAAGGAAGAACAGTAGTCGGTCCAACTAAAGACCAGCACAGTCCCCACTTCCTCCTTGTGTCCTCCCCAGCCTGGACAATTTAATCCAAAACATTCTTAGATACTTTTGAATTACTTAATGATCTGAATATAAATCAAAGTTGACAGTCGGCCCCTCAACATCAATCTCTCCATGAGGAGCCTAGAAAGTGTGCAGACCACATGAGCTCACCATGGAAAAATGCATGCTCTGCCTGCAAACTAACAGCATCACAAGGAGAGAAGCTCCCTGCTTCACTTGGCTTCTACTTGGAGAGCTTATGCAGTTGCACACAATGGAGACGGGAGGGACAGCAAAACGCTGTGGCTGAGGCGCTTACACCAGTTGTCTTCAGTGTATTCTTTGGTTATGAGAAAGTTGGATGGATCAAACTCTCTGTGAGACTTCAAAGATGAGAGAACTGGATTAAGGGAATTGGTTAAAGAATACCAAATGTAGCAACTGCCCTCGTCTTTACCAGAAGTTCTGTGAAGTGTGGTTCTTGACACACTTATTTCTGTAACTTTTATGCACATTTCAAAATGCCAAGAGACTGTGTAGAAAAAAGTGGATATTGCAATTTGAAACTTACATGGTCCAGTATTACGTTTTGGGAACGGCAGACCCCATCATGATATAAACTAAAGTTGTGAATTGGTGTCATGTCACGAATGGCCCCAATAATTACATCGAACTTCTCAAAGTTATGGGTCAAATATGCAAACAGTGCAAAGCTTGGCTATCAAACTAAAGCAAAGAATCAGTGTTGCTTGACTAGAGAGACAAGACTTGGAGCTGAAAGAAGGGTGCTGTCAATCAAAACGCAAAGTCCCATTTCTTTGTCTATCCCACATTCTTTGGCACCTCACCACTCAGAGTGTGGTACCCACACCAGCAGGATGAACATCACCTGGGGCTTGATAGAGAAGCTGAAAGTCCACCTCACTTCAGCCCCATTAAATTTGCATTTTAACAAGATTCCCCAGAGATCTGTGTGCACATTAAAGTCTGAGGAACTGCTTAATGGATCCCTTCCTGTTTTTATACGTTAGCTATAAAATTATTTTATCCTCTTAAACTTCCTCACCAGGAAATTAAAAACATGAATTTAACAAAAGGAGAGCACTTACAACTCCCTGGCAGAGTTATCAGTGAAGTATCCTTTCTGCCTTCGATTCGGAAGATGCCACAGTTCATCCACAGGCCAAAGCACAGAGACCAGAGAAGCCAGCCAGCTCAGCTCTATTCTCTCTGCTGCTCGCCTTGCCCGGTGAAGGATCTCCCTAGAGTCGGCTGCTTTATTTTACATGTTCCCTAGCTTTTCATCTTAATTAAAAAAAAAAAGAACCAAGTAATCAAAGGTTACTATAATTACTTCACTGAGATGCTTCAGTCCTCCAGAAACACTAGAAAGTTTGAACATTCCTGGAAGATCAAGTGTTTAGGGACACTCACTGAAGACCAGTCCCATCCACAACCGCTAACAAATTAAAAGACGGGAGAGGGGCCAAATACCCTATTACCAAACCTCTTAGAACCTTCTCCTGCCTGTTCAAATTAAAATAAGGATGCGGGGGGTGGGGGTGTCCTGTCTTAAGTAGAATTGCCCTTCTTTTTGCAAAGACCATGACACAAGCCTACACTTGAGTTTGTCATGACCTTGGACACTGGACTGAACTTCCATGCACAGAATGTTTCAGAGGTGGAAACATGGAAACATGCTGGGAAGGAAGGTCAGGTGCGTAAACCCTTTGTTTTAAAGAATATGGGGAACCACCTGTCCCAGTTGCGAGTTATTTCTCCAAGGACAAGGATCGGTACCCCCTCTTGTTAGCTCTTCAACCCATGCCCATCTAATAGTACTTAGATATTTTCAGGCATTTTAAAGAATTATTTGGAAATGCCTCCTTCATTTGTTTTTTTATTTGTTCTCCTCTACAAGGACTAACCAGGCCCAACCCTTCTTAGTTTCTAAGACCACATAAAATTGGGTGCATTCAGAGCAGTCTGGTTGTAGACGTTCTTACTTTTTTTCTGCGTACATATAATGTGTAGTAGTACCTTCAGTGAAGAATCTGCTTGATAAACACTATAGATGATTCCTTCCAATAGTGCCTCTTGAACACTGGACAAGACGTCACCAATTTCAGGATCCCCCGAAGTGCTTGCAAAGACATGTCTCACTTCAGATTCACTACATCAGAATACACTACACTATGTGTGGGAGATGTATCTCAGAACTAACATCGTAGGCAAGTTCCTCTCCAAATACATGTAAAGTACTGCTCATACTTTCAAACTCGTTGAGTTTTGGATTCTGAGCACACGTCAGCCTGCAAACCATACCCCAACAAAGTGCCCAACATCTAGATTGAAAGTATGAGTGACTATGAATAATCTGACCATCTCAGAGGTGCCAAACCCAGCCCAGGTCTTCTCTCCACCCTGAGGCCTGGAGGAAGAGTCTATCAGTGGGTACCTTGATATCCTGAAAGATGTCCCTGGGGATTTAAATGGCAGCACAGTGGATCTCCCATCCAGATGCTCTCCACCAATTTGAAAGGATTTCCAGAACCAACTAGCTCCCACCTGAGGGAGGAGATCAAACAGGGCAGAGAGAATGCGCATGTCAGCTAGAGGATTGTAGACAACCCTAGGCTTTGCATAGATGACCCAAAGCTCCACATCTTCCTGCTAAGCACCTTCCTCATCTGTGTTTGTGTTCATCTGGGTACTGCTGATTGTACTTGGGTTACTTTAGAATCTGTGAGCACAAGAATCATACTCTGAATTTTTCAACTGTACAATAAGAAATGGCTGGATTTAAGATTCTCATCAGGATGCAAATCGAACTGCTCTGGATGAACATATCTATTTTTTTAATTAGTGAATAATTTGTTTAATAAAACAAATAATATATCAAGCAAAAAGAAATGCTAAAGTATATTACAGGCTGACTTGCACCATAGAGTAGTCACATGCCTCATGTAATTCCTGTACACTTCAAATGTGCCTTTCTAAATTTAATTGTCATACAAACAAAAAATACATATCATTTAGTACAAAACTGTAAAATATTTCCTCAGTAATGTAAGTTACACCCTAAAATGAGAAAAATTCACAATCTCTAAATTCACTGTATTCTTAACATAAATTGATTTGTGTTTCTTTAATAGAAAGAGAACATTTATATGAATAATAGAATAATAGAAACTACCCCCTTCAATGTTATAAGAGAATAATGATATGTGCTGTAGGCTCCAAAGATGAGTAGACCAACCAACCAATAGAAGCTTTCAACAGCATGTACAGTGAGAGCCCCTTTCGTAAATTCTCTCTTTCTTATCAGTTCTCCATTGAAACCATGAGACTTTTGGCAGGCTTTCCCCCTAGGCCCTCATCTGGACACCTACATATTATGATCAATAGCCAGTAGTCTTAGGTTTCACTTAATGTGAGACTTCCTCTTTGAGGTTCTGTATTTTTATAAAAATACACAAAGAATTAAGTTTCACTTCAAAGGAATAATAAAAAGAATGTTATGTTTGGCCCAAGAACTAAATGATTTCCATCCTCATGAGAAGCAGGCAGCCATAGGAATGGAACCAGAGGTTGCTTTGAGACCTTGATGGGTAGCCATTGGGATTTTTGTTGTGTTTTTACCCTAAAATGACTGACTTTTGCCCCTATCAATGACTTGCAACTAGCTTCAATCAGAATGAGGTAGTCTTGCCTCTGCATGGCAGGACATGGACACGTCTGAGTTTGGAGGGACACGCAGCTGCTCTCACTTGTACTTTAATCCTTTACTTTTTTGAGCTTTAAACATCAGTGATAGATGAAGTAGAGAATTAGTCTGGCTATCCCCAGAAAATGACACCCCAATGAACACTTAGTATCTGTGTTTCTTGATCTGAAGCATCCAGATAATTGGTTAATGCATTTTGAATATTCTAAAACAGCTTTGTATGACCAAGTGACAAAAAAGACAAGGAGGTAAATGGCTCCATTAGATGTGAGCTTTGCAAAGGATGCTTTCACAGTTGGGGGAAGTGAAGAAGCTGCTGCCTAAGCGGTCAATAAGTTCCAAGAAGACAAGATGGGCCATTACTCCGCATCACGGTTGCTCCAAGGACAGATGTACAGTTATCCTTGAGCATCTACTTAGGAAGTTTCCAAGAGCTTATTCTCCTTATTTTCCTGGAATGTTAGGTGGGAAATGACAGGTGACTAGGCCAAAGTTTCTTTAGTAGAGTGATGGACAGTATGAGCCCTTCCTTCAAAGAACATAAAATCTTTTGTTTCATTCCTTTTTAGTGTAAGAAACTGTTTTAGTCATTGCTATGATAGAAAACCATGACTAAAACCCACTTGGGAAGAAAGGGGTTTATTTCATCTTACACTATCATAACACAGTCCATCATTGAAAAAAGTTGGGGTCAAAATTCAAGGCAGGAACCTGGAGGCAGGAAAGAAGGACCCTCAATTGTGTGAAGTTGACAAAAAATAATAAATAAACAACAAAAAACAAAATCTAAACAAAACCTAACAGATGTCATTGGACAAAGTCTGAATGTTTTAGTGCATTAGGAGTTGGGAAACTGTGAAATCCTTATTTTATCATTTCAGTTTTTAGTTGATAGAACTCACAGTTTTCTGGGATACTTGCCTCACAATATAGTTCACAAAAGAATGGGTGATAAATGCTGGGTCCTTCTAAGCAGCTTTCAAAGCAGTAAATTGGCCCTTGTCTTCATAACGTAACCAAGTAACTATATAGGCTTTATGTCTGTGAAATCTAGTTATGTGGCTAAGAACTCAGGGTCAACCATGTTTCATGACCGTCACTGTGAGTCTCATTCACTGAAACTGATTTGCTGGGGGCCTTTTCAAGTTGCCTCCTAAAAAACGATCCTATAAGACTCTGACGGCATCCTGGCTATCTTATAAAGATGTTTGGGTCTCACCTTATATAATTCCTGACCCAAATTTGAGTCTTTCCCCCAAGTCTTTGTTTCTTTTAAAGAAAAATTATAATTTGAGACCATATCTAGATCCAAGGAATATTCTTTATTTCTTGACCTTTTCAGTGAATAGATCTAAGGAATATACACTAAATACACAAATATGCTTAAAAGATTATACTTCCTTTTCTTAAGCCAGCAAGATGGTTCGGTGGATACAGGCCCTTGCTGTCGAGATTGAGGACCAGAGTTTGAGCCCCAGATCCTACCTGGTAGGAAAAAAGAACCAACTTCCTCAAGTTATCCACTAACTTCCACACGTGCACATGGCATGTGTGTGCATCCCACAAATAAATAAGAATCATATTATACTTCCTAAGCCCATGATGATGTTTCTGCTTACAAATCCAGGATGACAATTTTACCAGGGCTCATGGGACACTATCTTTATTTTAACTACCTCAAATTTATGTCATTTTCTTATTTCATAAAACATCACTGTGGGAAATCTAATTGGAACAAGTTTAGGTTCATGGAACTTTTCTAATCTAACTTCACAGAGACTTATAATCTTTTTTTTTTTTTTTTGGTTTTTCAAGACAGGGTTTCTCTGTGTAGCTTTGCACCTCTCCTGGAACTCACTTGGTAGCCCAGGCTGGCCTCAAACTCACAGAGATCTGCCTGGCTCTGCCTCCTGAGTGCTGGGATTAAAGGCGTGCGCCACCACTGCGC
>CABHPH010117083.1:0-14395 GCA_902168325.1 Peromyscus nudipes | reverse complement strand
TTTTACCTGTTGATTTGTGTTTGAGGGTGACCATGTGCACACTGCAGTGTGCATACTGAGACAACTTTCCTCCTCCTACCATGTGGGGCCTGGGGATTGAACTCAGATCTTCAGGTTCGGTGCCTTTTACTCCCTTAGATACATCTTTAGGAAATATTATTAGTCTGCTGGAGAAAAATATAAGATGGACTAAATTTGCTTGTAACTGCTGACTGACTGAGTATAAACGCATTCAGTGGTTCCCAGAACATCTGTTAATGTTGACATGGGCAAAGCACAGTAGACAATCAGGACTATTATCCACACAATTCAAGCAAAATTGCTTTTATTGGAGCACCCAAATAATTACAACTCCAGCATATGTTGGCTTAGATTATCCCAGTGGCTGTCTTAATTTCCCACTTAATTAGACTTATTTAAACACATATTTAAGTGCTCTTTTTGTCTTAAGTCAGTACTCCTGCATGTAAAGATCAGGCAGCCAGTTTTCTTATGAGTCTGCATTAGGTGATAAACAACTTGGTTTGATGGGAATTGGTGTTTGGCAGTGACTAGAATTTGCTTATACATGTGTGCCAGGTCCAACTTTGAGGGAAGGTGGAGAAAGCATCATTTTATTGTTACAGACCAGGAAGCCCAGGAGATTAACTTGAATTCACCCCAAGTTTTATTTTCTTACCCTCGGTTCTCAACGCATTATTTTTTAAGTAGTGAATTAACAAAGAGCCAAACAGTTGCCAGAGTCTCTGCTTTTCTCCTCACCCCCCTCCACACACACACACACACATTGACCAAAGACATGCAAATAACTTGCCACAAATGACAAAGAGGTTTGCTGTGCTGAGTGGAGGAGGGTGTGGTAGAATGAGCTCTCCAGTGTCTTCAACCAGTGTCTTCCCTTTGGTGAGGTAGGCTGGGGTTGGGAAGGGTGCAATAGACCCTCTCTTTAGGCTGTTTGAAGGCCAGTCTTCTAAAAAAGGTATTAGAGACAGTCTCTAATTTCTCCTCTTGTAAGACCCAAAACATTTGGATGCATAGATACTTATATATTTGAACTACAATTTGGTTGCTAAGCAAGCAGTACCCAGCCAAACTGTTATGTGGGTACATGCGAAGATGTCAGAATCACATGTGGCCATGGAGCTGTAATGCCTCAGTGGGTCCTCCAGAGCACTGCTCACAGACACCAGGGCCCATGGCTGCTGAGGCATTTTTCAAACCTGCTGAGTGGTTGCTCAGGTCCTTGAACATTTCCTTGGAGGAAGCAGTTCTCTCAGCAGCATTTCTTCCAAATACTTGGTGTAGTGTTGAAGTCCATTCAGCTATGCCACTGGTCTTTGTAACACTCCAAGAGTAATTTAGTTTTTTCACTCCTAAAAAATATTTAATGGCTAACACAGGGATTATCTCGTGCTGTTTTGAAAGTCAGTCCTGAGGTAGAACCCAGGGCAGCATTCTACCTTTGAGATATAGCCCCAGCTCTTGTAGGACATCCGTGAACATGCACATAAAGGAGGTGAAGTTAGAGATGATGTACATGTGCATCATGTACAGGTGGCATTTACATGAACGAAATAGATTATCATTTCACTTCTAGAGGCTTGTATATTTTGGGTAATTCCTGTAGCCCAGACTTAAAAATAATTTTTTTGTATAAAATGTTGCTAACAAGAGAACTGCAGCTGAAATGTAAGGTTTTGCTGTAAACTGTTGGAATGTAAATGTCAGCCAAGGGACAAGTGTTTGGTGTCTAGCCCATGGTAGTTGAGATTTTCAGTGGTTAGTCAGAAAATACTGAACTAGTTGTGGAAAAACTCAACTAGTCATAAAGTCAGTAACTGTAGAGTGCATTGGGGTCAATGTTGTAGGAATGTGTTCTGAATTGGCTGCAGGGCAGACCCTGCAGCTCCGATCTTTGGCTTCCCTGAATAGTGCAGAAGTCTCTGTGTGAGCGTACCTTTGCAAATGCACTTGGTTGCCTACTGTGACACCAGATGCTGCTGGTACATTGGCTAAGTTACTGGTATTATCCATGCATTTGGTGATTCTCCTGGACAGCATACTGCTCTCAGAGTGAGTTTCCACAATGAGTCATACATGTGGAGTCTGGCTTTGGGCTGCCAAAGTTCAAAGCTTAGCTCTGACTCTTGAACCTTTCCAATGATAGTGCTGATTAGCTTCTCAGGAGGTGAGCATTAGAACTGACCGAATGCTAAGGAAGGTGGACTGTGTGGAGTAGCCCTTTAACACTGAGCCAAGAGGAAGGTTAGAGCCATGCAAGTCTGGAGTCATAAAAGCTCTCCTCTCTCCTTTTTCCTCTCTCCTGGCTTGGCAAACAGACCAGGCCCCTTGTGGGGGGTTGGGGAGTGGTTGTCCTCCTCTTCTGTTTATTTTTTTCCAGAATGGGGGTAGGGAAGGGCTTTGGGTCATAAAATAACATCTGCTCGGTCCTGCCTGTGCAAACCTTACTGTGAAAAAGTCTGTCTGAGACTGGAGATTGCCACGCTGGTGGTCCCTCTGCCTGCCTCCTCCAGCCCCTGAAGTACAGGGCCCACAGGTGACCCAGCCTACACCCTGGAGACAATGCCCACATCATAATAATGTTGGAGGGAGGCTTTCGTTTTAAGGGCAGCCCCACCTCCTCCCGCTCCCCAACCCCAAACACCTCACCATGCTGAGCATTCACAGAACATGTATTTTTGTTTAGTTTGGTTTTATCTTTTTGTTTGTTTGTTTGTTTGTTTGGTTTTGTCTTTGTAGTTCCTCTAGTCATGTCCTGAAATGGAGTAAAATGCATCTCTCTGAGCAGAGGTGTCTAACTCAACAGGATAGGGGTCTCCAGAGCACCTGGGACTTAGGGAGTCTACTTGGGAGGTGACTGAGGAGCAGAGCTGGGGGGCGGGTGTTGAGGAGAGTGCCCTCCAGGCAGTACTCAGACCCTAAGACTGGGTCACCAGGGCCTTGTTTTCTCGTCCAGCATGCTTATCTCTTTACAGCTGTAACCAAGTGTCAGGTCTGTAATGATGGTTTTGATTACAGAGGCCAAGCCCAGCTGTGTGCGGTAAGCTGGTGGGCTCACCATCCCCCAAGCCCAGAAAGATCTTTTTCCTCCTCTCCAGGGCTTACGGTTTGTCGTTTGTTCTCAAAAAGATCCAAATTTCCTCATGCTCCTTCTCCTCCACACACCCCTCCACGTGGAAAGGTGGCAGAGAAGAAGAGAACAGGAGGAGAGTGAATAGGTGTTGGCTGTGATCTTTACACAACCTGGCAGCGGATCCCACAGCTTGTATTAGCTACACAAGTCAAACAGATGGATCAGATTGACAGTCGTGTTCGCTCGCCTGGGCTCCAGGGGCAGCCAAGCTGCTGTTGGAAGTTGGGAGCTTGAATGGGATTTTACTGCTCTGGGTAGAGTTTCTGGTCCTGTTGAGGAACTCCTGGCATACTCCCTGTGTGCCATGAAATGGTTAATGGTTGTAGTATGTGTATTTCTCTTCTCCCTTGCTTGCTAGAATAGGCCTGAAGTTTGTTTGTTTGTTTGTTTGTTTGTTTGTTTTTTTAAAGAGTTGAGCTGGCCATAGTGGAGCTCACCTTTAATACCAGCAGTTGGGAAGCAGAGGCAAGTAGGTGGATTTCTGTTAGTTCCAGGCCAGCCTAGTCTACATACTGAGGTCAAGGTATAGGCCAGGAAGGGATACATAGTGAGACCTTGTCTCCAGAGAGAGAGAGAGAATTTGATCTTTATCTTTTTTGGGGGGGGGGGGGGGGGGGGAGGAGACAGGGTCACTCTTTATGGCTCTGGCTGTTCTGGAACTCACTATGTAAACCAAGCTGGCCTTGAACTCACAGGAATCCGCCTGCCTCTGCTTCCTGAGTGCTGGGATTAAAGGCGTGCGCCACCATTCCCCCTCCCCTTTCTGGGAGTGTGGGTGTGTGTGTGTGTGTGTGCCACAAGAGGACATCTCCCGTGGAGTTACAGGCAGTTTGTATGCCCTCCAAAGTGGGTTCTGGGATCTGAACTTGGATTCTCTGGAAGAACAGCAAGTGCTCTGAGCCATCTATCTAGCTCCTGGACTTTTGCTCCTTAGTTTAAGTGAATCATGTGTTTTTCTTCTCCTCTCTGACAGCGATGGCCAGCACTGCGGTCCTTTCTTAAGTGAGAGAAAGCTGTAGATAAGTCTCCCGCCCTGCCCACTGTCCTCGGCAGAATCCCTTAGGACCAGGCCTCTTGGTCCAGGTTTTAATGTGTTGCACATGTTTGCTGTTTCCAGGACTTCAGGATGCATTTGACAGTGACTGGGAAACTGGGAGGATCATGCCAAACAATTACAAAAATGGCTCGGACGACGGGGTCCTCGCCTACAAACTCCTGGTGCAGACTGGCAGCCGAGACAAGCCCATCGACATTAGTCAGGTATTCCCACTGTTCCAGGGCACTGTGAACAACAACTTCTAGGCAGCTGACCCCTGGAAATTGGGCTGGCAGTGTGTGATCCCAGTTTGTGTTCCATAAGGACCTGAAGTGATAGGAGATAGTAACTATGACGTCAAGCCAGCCAGAAAGCTTTCCTTTCCCTTCTTGTCAGGTAGGACAAGGGTTACCTCTAACACATAGCAGTGAGCAGAATGCAGTGGTGTTGACGGTGCTTTTCCCAGTGACGCATGCTGGGCTTTCAGAGTTTAGCACTCATTAGTATAGTGTATTCAGACAGTGGACAGTGGATTTGTTGGTTAACAGTCGTTTGAACAGAGGTTGGGTAGACGGGTGGCTTAGAAGATCAGAGAGGTCATTAGGATAGTGAAAGGGTGTATTACTGCTTTGGGGTCAGCTTGGCCCCAAGAGTAGGTGTTAAGAACAGGCAGCTTGCTGTGGCCTGAATATAGCAAACAGAGGCATGCACCCTCCCTACATTGCTCCGACTCAGTAATGAGGGCTGTTCTTTTTGATCGTGTTTTGTATTTGAAGCACTTGATCTCTGGCATATCCGTTCTGGTTTCCTCGGGCATGTGCAGGGTACATTTGCACCCTGGGTTTGGAGTGAGTCCTAGGCCTCTTTGCCCTTCGTAGTTTGCTTTCTCTATCTTCAGGCAGAAACATCATGTTAATGATCTTCTCGGCAGCTCTGTATATTGTCTTCTCCCTTTTGCTGGCATTAAAGGTGACAGATTTACAAAGGACATTGTTCGGTCATTGTGGAGTGTGAAGTTTGGTGCTTTATAGTGGCATGCAATGGGCTTACAGGTCCACAAGGGTATGGCAGACCAGTCTGCCTGAGAGGATAGAGCAGAGACATACTGAATTGGACTTAGGGATCAGGGAGCCTGTGGGATGCCTGTGGTGGGGCTAGGCACCAAGATACCATTTCCTCTCCCGGGAGAAAGAAGAGCATGCTGCATGCACGAAGGCCAGGAGCTGTGCTATGTAATTCCAGAGACAGTCTGAGGACCTACAGTTGTTAGAAATCCCGTGGATTAATTGAATCCAGATCCCTGACGTCTACTTCTCTCCATCTCTTCCACACTCTTTATTCTTCCACTCTTTTCTCTGTGAACTGCTGTCACTGGTGTTTTTCATTTTGTTAAAAAAGACCAAACGTTGGAAGGAGGCCTGGATCTAAAGTAAACAGGAAATTTTTTTTCGGTGTATCTACCATATTTATAATCCACACTCTGTCTCATAGTGTCTTTGACTCAAGCAAAGCCCACAAGACCTACTGTGGGAGCAGATGTGGCCACTGCATCTGACCAGGGCTCAGAAGTAAGATTACTCAGAAGGGCCCTGGCTTTACATCATTGTCTTCCACTTTCTGGCAATGGGCATTTTTTGAATACACAGGTCATCGGAGGCTGTGTTAGCAAAATTTATACAGATGTTGTTTTATTTTATAGCTCCCCCCTTTACTGGGTGGTACTTCCTTCAGTGTTAACAACAGAGGTTAACTGCACACAGACGTGGATGGGGATGCTTGCCAGGTTTCCCCCCTGCCCCTCCTATAAATATGTTTTTCCAGATTGTTCATTACCCGCCTTGGCTGCAGACGGTCTCTTAGCATTCAGATTTAATTGGTTCAGCAATTCCTGGGCCATCTGCAGAACTGTGTGTTTGCCGTAAACACACTGGTGATTGCATCCCCGATAAGTGCGTTTTGAAGGACATCAAAGGTATTCGTGAGGGACTTAGGGCACCGTCAAGCCATGGGCATCCTACTGTTGGTTGGAAATGTGGGTACAAAGCTTTACTCTCCCAGCAGGAGTGTGTTTACCTCACAGCCTGCTCTGAATGACTTCTGTTCTTCCCATTTTGTAGTTGACTAAACAGCGTCTGGTGGATGCAGATGGCATCATTAATCCCAGCGCTTTCTACATCTACCTGACGGCTTGGGTCAGCAACGACCCTGTAGCTTATGCTGCCTCCCAGGCCAACATCCGGCCTCACCGACCAGAGTGGGTCCACGACAAAGCCGACTACATGCCAGAGACCAGGCTGAGAAGTAAGTAGCAGTCTATCCAGAGAGGCTGGGAGCTCTCAGAGGCTCCTTTAGTTGCTGCCTGGAGCTCAGCAACAGCCTCATTCGTTGACACTACCCAGGGTTCAAAAGTGTAAATAGAACAATATATTTCTTTTAGTTTAAAACTCTGGGAGACAGACGAGGATGTGTAATGGAATACAGCCCTGCACTCTCACTTTGAGAAATAAGCGTTTCTAACCTCCTTTTGTAGCCTTAACTCCAGGCATCTCTCCTGATGCCAGCTGTTCCATGTGAAAGCTGGGGACGCCTCCACATTGAGTGTTATTTTACTATTGCCGAGTTTTATCGCTAGGGATTATATGTTTATCTTAACTTTGTCAACTCTGGTGTTGAAGGGATTTTTGGCATGTTGGGTCATTTCTATAAGCCACCAAGCACCTGTGCTCTGTCAGAGCTGTTTAAACTGGAGAAGAAAAGTCTGTATACATCAGTGTTCTCTTCTTCCCTTCACCTCTAAGCCTAGGGTTTGAAAGGTGGCTCTGTGTGGATTTAGTTTGCATTTATGTTAGAGATGTTAGTAGCAGCACATGCTTTGGATATTGGGCCAAGAGAAGACATGAGAAAGAAGACGGGTCCCTTTGCAAACAGGGCAGGCAGCAGTCTGAACTCCCCTGTACCAACCCCCAGCGACTGGTGGCAAGCAGCCAAGACTTGTCTTAATGAAAATTTATAGTTGAGATTATAATAGGGCAAATCATGTTTAGCAAGTCAACTGAATGACCCCAAAGGGTGTGGAACACACAGGGCAGTAACTAGATGCTTGTTGTGTGAGGATTTCTTCCCCTCTTGCTGAAGACTTAGCATTGCGTTAGAAAAGCAAGCAAGGTTTAAGTTGCAAGGTCACTAAAGGACAAGAAAGTGAAGTGTCTTTTCTGCAAGGCATGACTCTGGGATTACTTTGGTCTTATAAATAAATGGTCGAGGAGAGCAAATTGAATGTGGAAACAAAAAGGTGTTTTCAACATTGAAGTCTTACAGCATTTAGAGTTCTCACAAATGGTAGTTGCTTCTGGAATAATAAAATCAAAGACTTAAAAAAAATACAGATCACAGAGGCCTTCTGCTGCCTTCCCCACTCTTCACCCACTTGCCACCACCAAATAAAAATCAAAGTGTTGATTCTGGGCTCAGGAGATGACTCACTGGGTAAATGAGCTTGCCACACAAGCATAAGGACTGGGTTTAAATCCACAGAACCCACACAAAGCTGGGTGTGGTAGTGTACCTGTAACCCCAGTGTATAAGGCAGGATGAGAGGGGCATGGGAAATGTTCCTGGGAACTCCAGGGCTAGCTGGCCTGGAATATGCAACAGCAAACAGCAAGAGACTTTTCACTAAGAAGGTAGAAGGAAAAGATTGGCATCCAAGGTCGTCCTCTGACCTCCACATGTGTGCCTGAATGTGCACACGCGCAGTGAAAACATATGGATTGTTAGAAATTTTAAACCATCTCTGAATATTGTGAAAGCCCAGAATCATGTATTGTTTGCCTTTTTTGTTGGAAGAAAGATAATGAGTGAATTTCTGAGAAGTTCTCTTTATTACACACCCAACATCTGTGGAGTTGGGATGGAGGAGGCTCTTCCCTGAGGTCCTTATTCACCCTACTTCTTCTTTGTCCAGTCCCAGCAGCAGAGCCCATCGAATATGCTCAGTTCCCTTTCTACCTCAACGGCCTGCGAGACACCTCAGACTTTGTGGAAGCCATTGAAAAAGTGAGAATCATCTGTAACAACTACACGAGCTTGGGACTGTCCAGCTACCCCAATGGCTACCCCTTCCTGTTCTGGGAGCAGTACATCAGCCTGCGCCACTGGCTGCTGCTCGCCATCAGTGTGGTTCTGGCATGCACGTTTCTAGTGTGTGCTGTCTTCCTGCTGAACCCCTGGACGGCTGGGATCATTGTGAGTTTACTATAAGGGTCTTTATAGAAGTCGGATTCCTTTCGGCAATAGCTCTTTCTGCAGCCAGGAAGTTTTGTTTATGTCTGGGCTTTTGGAGGAGGAGGGTATAGATTGCATCATCTGTAAGATATTTATTCTACTTGAGGTGGTGAGGTTCATGGGGAAGGTAGAGCCTCTGATGGCTGGAATCTGTGTCCCCTCTCACACAGATTAAAACATGCATGTGTAAGTTGGGAGGCTTTGTAAGCACACTGCATAAAGGCACTGAAATTTTACTTTAAAAAAAAAAAAAGCATAACTAATTTTCTAATTCTAAAGTTATTTTGTGGCCTCACCCCCATCCTAATAATGTGTAGAAGGTTCTTTGTGTGTTTTGGGGAAGCGTGCTCAGAGAAGTTAAGACAGATGCAGGGGTGGGGATGACGTGTGGGCTCTTGGTGCATCGGGTACACTGTAACTACTGGGGAATGATAAATTGCCTCTCATAGCTAGTTTGGAGCATCTTCTCTAGATTACCCTCAGATTTGAAGTGAGTCTCTTGTAGAGTCTGAAATCCTGGCATTGTTTAAGTTCCATGAACTGTGGTATAGCCTTTAAAATGCCAGAATTATAAAAACAGATTTTGTTTCTGTGCTGAATCTGGGCAGCAGGTACATTAAAGGTAATTGTTTAGTCTGCAGAAATCTTCACAGCACTTAAGTCATGGATGGCGTCCATCTTTCTCTGTTTCTCCCAACCTCTGCCACCACCCACTGTCCTATCCCCAAGCAAGAAAGATCATTTACTTTCATTCCTCCATGTGGTAGAAGTCGGGGAGGCTCACGAGAACCTCCTTGGTTGTGAACCAGTTCTCTCCTTCTTGGCCGAGGAAACACAAATCTGCCTTGTAGGTTTTCATACCATTCTCCACATCTTACAGGGAAGAGGAAAGGCTCCGAAGCTGTGAACTCAGGTCTGCTCTGGGTCCTAGTTGCTTCCCATCTCTTGAAAGCACAAAGGCCCTGTAACCAGACAGGCTGGTGGCCCAGCCCACTCCCCAGTCTCTTCCTTTGGTCTGTGGGTTCTCCAACCAAAGCACAATTCCTTTACCTACAAAATCCTTTATTCACCCCCATCCTATCAGCTTTCCTTAGGCTGCAGCATGTAACAGTCAAAAACACTGCAGCATGTAACAGTCAAAAACACTGCAGCATGAAAGAGTTAAAGAACACTTTCTGGTGCTTAAGGTTAAAGCCTTGTTGTGGACCACAGTTGTCCTAGGTATTGGCTCTGGGACCTCTGTACCAGAGTACCCCAGGCTCAAGTTGGGTATATTAAAGCACTACTATATTTGCATGTAACCTGTGCTCACCCTCTGTATTGTATTACTCTGAACTGTTCCTAGTAACTGTGTTGCTGATGAAATAATAATGGGAAAAGGCCTGGCTAGACTAGTATACTTCTTTATACATGGCTCCAGAATGTGGTCTCTGGATAGGAGCAGAGAAAAATAATTTGCAAAGAATACTAAACTGGTGGATATGGAGATAGCTCGGTCAAGCTGGCTGTGGTAATGTGTGATTAGGGAGGCAGAAACAGGAGGAGTCCTGACCAGCCAGCCTAGCCTGATCAGTGAACTTCAGGTCTCGGTGAGAGAACCTGTCTCAATGGAGGCTCCAAAGAGCAACACCAGCTTTACTTCTAGTTTCCACATGTGCACACGTGTACACACACACACACACACACACACACACACAACTAAACTTTGCCTTCACAAAAACTCTTTTTAGCCTGACAGTAAGTTGTGCTAACATCTCTCTTCAGCAGGCAGTTGAAGTGTAAGGCGTGTCCAGAGGTAAAGGACGTCAGTGCTTTTCCGTAGTATTCAGGTGACAGGTTCTATTGCTCCCCGTCTTAGACAGAGCCACACTGGGATTGTTGGTTTGCACCGTTGGCCACTCCTAGTATCCCTTGTACCAATTACTACCTGTTGTGTGCCGTCCTCAAGGTCACGGTCCTGGCTTTGATGACAGTTGAGCTCTTTGGCATGATGGGCCTCATTGGGATCAAGCTGAGTGCTGTGCCTGTGGTCATCCTGATTGCATCTGTCGGCATCGGAGTGGAGTTCACCGTCCATGTGGCTTTGGTATGAGAGGTCCTTCGGGGAAATTGGCTGACCGGGCAAAGGGACCTAGGCCTTTTGTTTTCCACATGTCACAGGGACAGCTTCAAGCACAGTTTTCTCAAGGAAGTCTGAAATGTTTTGGGGGTTCTTAATCTCTTAGGGAGTCCTAGATAAGAGACATAGGGAGTAAAAATGATTGCTCACCACAGTAGTGTGTTGGGACTGTAAGGGCTCTGCACATTGATACTGTTACACGTGTCCTGAAGTTGTCACTGTTGTCCCAAGATATTCTGTGTATTTAGGCAAACATCCATCCAGTTTTAAGTACAATCATAAAGTGGGGATGAATAAAGCAAGACCACCCTCAGAGGCTTGGTGGGGATAGCATAATTGAGGATAAGGTGAACTGGCAGCCACAGGCCTGTGAACGAAAGCTCGGGTGTACAGCCCTGAAGAGCCTGCTCTTCCACCTCAGCCCACCCATCTCTGTAGACCTCCCAGCTTCTCATGCATCCATGGCAGCAGAAAACAAGAGAACCAGGGATGCTTTCACACTGCCTTGTGTTGGAAGAAATCAACCTGAAAGAGAGTCTAGAATCCAAAAGATGAGCCAGCTGCACACACTGATGAAAAAATTAGTTAAAAGCCTCGTAGCGGTGTGCAGTTTACCTTCTGCCTACAGATGTGCTCACATCCCGAGTGCCTGGGGCTGTTAACAGGCATTCAGTAAATAAGTACTGACTGAGCAAACTCTGGTGTTTGGAATGCCCAAGCTGGGAAACTCAGCTCTTGGCCTGAACCAAGTGATGTTAGCATGGCTTCTCCAGCATTTTCTTGGAGCTTAGCACGTGGTATGTGCCTTCTGTAACCTCAGAACTGTCACCACATTCAAGGGTTGTGGACTTGGATGTTCAGAAAGAATGTTTTGTAGCTATTAGTAAGATGACGATGTAGAAACAGTATCTTAGAATTGTGTGTGTGTGTGCGTGTGTGTGTATAGGTTCACATGCTTGTAGAGGCTAGAGGGTAACAAATACTGTTACTGAGACACCATTCACCTTATTTTTGGGGACAGTCTCTCACTGGCCTAGAGCTCATTGAGTAGGTTAGGTTGGCTGATCAGCAGGGTCCAGGGATCTGCCTGTCAGGATTATAAGCCTGGCCCATCATGCTTTGGGTTTTATTCAGGATAATGCATCACTAACTATGGCCCAATAATATGAACAGGGCATTGTAGTGAAACCAAGTAAACATTCTAGGAGCTAAGCAGTAAAATCTTGAGCGTATGTTTTGGAGAGAAAGATAGAGGCAACATCCAGCATTTCAGGCAGACCTGAGGCTGGGACTTTAGCTCAGTTGGTGGAGAACTTGCCTAGCTAGCATAAGCTCACAACTAACTGTAACTCCAGCTCCAGTGGATCTCATGTCCTCTTTCCTGTCCTCTGTGGGCACCAGGCAAGCACATGGTGCACAGACATATACATGCAGGTAAACACCCATACACATAATACTTTTCTTCAGAAGACCATTAGGATAAAGACAAAGGCTTTATCATGACATTAAAAAAGCAGTCATCCTTTTGGCTTTATTGCTACATTTTAGATGATTTTTTTTTCTCTTAATAACAGGATAGTCTCTTTGAGGTGACTCTAGCCACCTACTTGAACTTAAGAATTACTTACGGGGTGGGGGCTACAGCTGAGGTGGTGGTAATGTGCTCACCTCGTGTGCAGGAGGCCGCAGGCTCTATCCCCAGCACCACATAAAACCAGGCATAGTAGCACACACCTGTAAACCTAAGCACTCTAGAAGTGGAGCCAGGAGGGTTAAGTTCAAGGTCGTTCTTGTACAGTAGTGAGTTTGAGGCCAGCCTGAGATACATGGGAAAATTAACAAAAGTATAGACAGAGTTGAGCACTTCGCCACGTACAATCCAGAAATGTGACCATCTCAATTCTTCCTTTGCTCAGGCCTTTCTGACAGCCATTGGTGACAAGAACCACAGGGCTATGCTTGCCCTGGAGCACATGTTCGCTCCTGTTCTGGATGGTGCTGTGTCCACTCTGCTGGGTGTACTGATGCTTGCAGGGTCCGAGTTTGATTTCATTGTCAGGTAAGCAGAAGTGGAATAGGAGACTTGATATAAAAGTCATTGCTTGCTCGTGTAGTCTCTGTGGCTTATTCCTCTGTCTGGTAGGTGGCAGCATCTCAACCTGCCTGAGGCATGCAGACAAGCTCTCTTAGAAGCCTTCTGGTCTGGCAATATCTTGGAAGACATAAGAGGAAAAGTTAGAGTAGAGGCAGCTCCACAGCTTGAAGCTAGAGTTACCTGGTATCCCAAGTGTTGAGATTCCCGTTATAAACATCTACAGAGAGATGACTGTGGGTTCCGATAATTAATAACGTTCAGCTTTGGTTTTCTCTCCTTCAGAACTTTGGGAGGGGCTGGGGATGTAGCTCAGTGGGGTGCCAGGCATGCATGAAGCATTGGATTCTGTCTCCCACGCCACATAAAAGAGGTGTGGGAGGCTCATCTCTATAGTCCCAGTCCTTGGCTGTGTATTGAGTTTGAGACAGCTTGGGATACATGAGACCCTGCCTCAAAATAAACTGTAGAAAAAACTTAGCATACCTCCAGTGTAGTCATCTAGTTCTAAACTTTACACAGGAAATAAGTACAGTGTACCCAGATTTTGTGTTTGGGTCCCTTCTGAGAGTTCACCAATGCTGAACATCTGACTTCAGGGTCACATTCAGGGGCTCCAAGCCTGGCCCGTGTACTCCTTTTTGGATCACAAGGCAGGATTTTGCTACTTGGTATGGGTAAGATGGTAACTTTGCAAAGTGTAAAAGACAGTGAGTTTTCATTTAAAAGAATCTTAAGATTGGACAAGAACTCTTTCCCGGTGCTGTTGGCTTCACTAGGTGTCTCTGCTCCTAGGTGTAAACCATGATCTATTGCAAAGAGGCAAAACCAGTGTCCTCAGTATGTAAGATATTAGTGTGTCTTTAGAATAAGGCAAAAAGAACCCAGAGAGTGTGTGTGGTGCTCCATGTCTGGAGAGGTGACCTAATCAGGCTGTTCTTGGTAGCATCATTTGGTTTTTCTTTTATTGGTACTCTTTGAAACAGAACTACTCTGCGCTTCGCTCTCTGGGCTAGAACTCCTGTATGGTCTGGCTGCTCATCAGACCACTCCTTAGGAAAAGCACTACTGTGTGTTTAACACAGGAAAGCGTGAGGAAGACAAGAAAATGCTTTTTAAGGGATTGAGTGTTTCAGGGTTTGTTTCTTTATGAAACAGGTCTCATGTAGCTCGGGCTTGCCTCAGACTTGTGATGTAGCAGAGAATGGCTTTGAACTGCTGATTGTCCTGCCTTAGCCTCATAAGTGCTAGAATTATAGGCATGTGCTACCACATCTGGCTCTAATATAAGCTTTACATGTGTACACACACAGGCTGGCCAAGTAGGAAAGCTCACCTTTTCAGATAAAAAGAGGATTTTTAGCTGGAAGTTTTAGCTGAAGATTAATGCAAAACAAAAGTTAGTTACATTGGGGGTGTAGCTCAGTGATACAGCAAGTACTTGCTGAAGGTGCATGGGGCAAGTGGGTTCAATCCCCACTACCAGAGGAGAGAAAAGAGAGGTCCAGTCTTGAGGCATTGGTTAGCCAGGCTTCCAGGGCGTCAGTCTTTCTGAATGAGGGCATGGTTGGCTCACTGTCTTGGGATAGAGTAAGCAGATTCATTTCGGTGTAGACCAGCACCCTATATAACATGCTTCCTGATCATCTGGGGCTCTTAAAGTGCAGATTAACAGAGGCCTTTCCAGACAGCTCTCAGATGAGCCTGAGC